>CAUYQG010145785.1:0-12704 GCA_963574415.1 Tarsius wallacei
AAGGATAGGAATAAGATTGATATAAATAAGCATAAGCATATAGTAGTAAGTAAGTTAAATAGGATATAGAGATAAGGTTTAGCTTCATAAGATAAGGATATTATGGCCATAATATTAGTAATAAAAATAATATTAGTAATAGTACTAATAGTAGTAATAATAATAATAGTAATAGCAGTAGTAATAATAATAATAGTAAATAGAAAGTTAAGAAGGAAATCAGGACGTTCACAAATGTTTAGTTTAAGAAAAACATCGTCTGTGGATGAGATAGTAACTGCTGTCTAGTTCCTGCCCATTGATTAAAAAATATGAATGGTAGCAGTTGCTGTTCATTGATTAAAAAATATGAATGACAGCAGTTGCTGTTCATTAATTACAAAATATGAATGGCGGCAGCTGCTGCTCATTGATTAAAAAACATGAATGGCACGAAGTCAACAGGAAGGAAGCCAGATAGTAATTGTTAAAGATCAATTTTGTTTTGAGTGAAAAAAGGATGTACGTGGGCATTTGGTCGGCAACATAGGATACATTTGTGGGTGCAGAAAACTATATAAGCTTGCGAAAATTCAATAAAAATTGGAGAACCTTGAGCTCTCCCCAGGAAGAGGATTCCTGTTGTTTTTGTCTTTTTCTTTTTCACCACTTCCCGATTCCACCCACTTCAGACCCTGTTCACCGGAGCTGGACTCCGGCAAAATTGTGCACCTGACAAAGACCTAACATGCAGGATCTACAAGAAACTAGCTCCAAAACAGATGAAGTAAAAGATAAATAAATAAATAGGATTTCTTAGAAGATGGTGGCAAAATCAGTCAGACTGTGCAAGTCCCTGAGTGTGTGTGATTGTATGGACAATTCTTCATGTGTTTATGTGTGTAAGTGAGAGAATTAGAGGCTGACTGAGTGAGAACTTGAGAGCAAGTGACCAGGGCCCCCCTGATGAAGCCACAGTTGCTCTGCTTGGGCCATAGCACATCCTGAAGTGCAGAAGCTGAGTGCCATTTTCAAAAATCAGCAGAGTTTTTCCTGGGAAGAGTGGCTGGAGAGATTGCCAACATTAACACCACAGTGCCAGGCAGAATGCTGGCAGCAGGGACCATGGAAGGAGTGCAGCGAGGGAGCCTGAGGCAGAGTACTGAGGAAACAGTGGGGAGAAGGCACTATAAGCCTGGACTGGGTTCCAGGCCCTTGTCACTGGGTCCTGAGATCTGGTGACAGTGGTAATTGCTGAAGATGGAGCTATTGATCCCATTGGTTACAGGAACAGCAGCAGGCAGAGAAAGTGAATAGACTCTCTAATGCCTGGGCAGGGAAATGATCCATAGTGGCTTCTGTGGAAGAGCAGAACTGCATCTTGAGACCAGGTGCTATCTCTGTTTTGTTGGAGCTGCTCTTTGCTACCTCAGAGATCATTGTCCCCAGTGCACAAGCCCTGGAGGATAACAGCAGATGCAGAACTCCAGACAATCTACCCTCCACCATGAACCAGCTACTGGGCAATCGATGCAGACAGCAGAACTGCCCAAAAAGGAGGCTGTTGAGTGTCTAACTGACTCCCTCAACACCACCACCCCTAGCAGTAAATGAAAGAGATCAGGAGGGCAGAGCAGATACAGGAGTCCTGATTCCCCTGCCAAGAACTGGATGTCCTGGGAGCTGTGACAAAGCTGAGAGAGAAAGGAAGGGGGTGAGATCCTGAGAGATGCTGTGTCAAGTTATTTCAGTTCCCTTCCCTCACATAGGCATGTGGCAGCTACCAATTGTAGGCAGCAGGGGGTGAAGATGCTAACATTCAACAGTGAGTAGAGAACCTGCTGTTACAGCCCTGAAGTCACAGAAACCATCACAAAAGGGAATTCTTCCTCTAAAAGAGACAAACTGGCAGAGAAGCCTTCATCAACATTCTTTGTTTGTTTGTTTTGGGGGTATTGGTTTATTTATTTGGTTATCTCATTTGGTTGCTTTGTTTGTTGGTTGGTTTTCTCTTTTCTTTCCTTCTTCTATTTCTCTTTTTTTGTTCTTTCTCTGTTGTTTTAATGTTTTTTATTTCTTTTTTTCTCTTTCTATTTTTCTTTCTTCTTTTTCTCTCTTTCTCTTCCTTTCTCTTTATTCTCTCTTTTCCCTTTTATACCCTGTCTTGGACTCAGTGGTTATGCAATTATATCCACTGTAATGTCATATTGCGCAGAAACAAAGAGGCAGTCCCAGCTGGCCCATTCACCAGATAGCAAAAATTATGACCTGCCAAAAGATTCAGAATCCTTGTAGTCATCCCACCTGCTAGTAAGTGCTCAAAAGTGTAGAGACAGCACAATGCTCCACCCTCAGCCTTACTTCATAATTGAACAATCCCAGAGACCCAGCTCATGGAAGGACAAAAGGTAGAGAAAATATCAGAAGTGAATGTTTCTCTACTTTTCACTGAGCAACAGAATTAAAGAGAAAGATAAGAGAACTGCTACAATGAAGAAAAACCAATGAAAATCTGACAGTAACCATAAGAGTCTCAGCAAAAAGTCAATGCTATAAAATACAGTTACTGGGGCAAAAACAATGACTATCTCCCAGAATGAGAGTAGCCAGAAGACACTTACAGAGATCAGAGAATAACTGGACAGAATGAAGAAAAATCAGTCAATCAATAAAATTGCAATGGAGCTAGACAGGCTCATGAAAGTATACTTCAAAATAACAGAAATAAAGAACTCCATCCGAGAAATAAATCACAAACTGACAAGCATAGGAAGCAAAATTGACCAAGCAGAAGAAAGAATCTCAGAGCTGGAAGATCAAAATATGGAATTAACCCCATCTATTAAAAGTATATAAAAACAAACTTAGAAAGAAAGCAAACTCTCCAACAGATGTGCAGTTTTACCAAGAAACCAAACCTACATCTGATTGAAATATCTGAAATAGAAAGAAAAATGGAAAACACCTTGGAACAAACATTCCATGATGTCATTCAAGAAAACTTTCCTCATCTGGCCAGAGAGATGACTATATAAACACAAGAGATCCAGAGATCCCCTGCAAGATATCTTATGAGAATTCCAACCCCTAGATACATAGCAATTTGCCTACACAAAATATGTATAAAAGAAAAAAATTCTAAAGGTAGCAAGGGAAAAAGGTCAGACTACCTACTGGGGAAGATTAATCAGAATTGCTGCAGGCTTATCTGCAGAAACACAATAGACCAGAAGGAATTGGACCCTGATCTTTAATGCTGTCAAAGATAAACAATTTCAATCAATAATTTCCTACCCAGCCAAGCTAAGCTTCATCAGTGATGGAGAATTAAAATCCTTCTCAGATATCCAATTCCTAAGAGAACATGGTGCTTTGACACCAGCTCTTTAAGAGACACTTAAAAAGGTGCTGTGCACAGAAGAAAAAAGAAACAACAGAAAAACTACGTACTTCACAAGATCACAAACAAGCACAGAAGCAGCAGAACACACAGCATAGCCACAAAAATGAATGCACACACATATATGAACACAAAAGCTAAACAAAAACAAAGCAACCTTGTAAAAGCATTATGTCAAGAGCAAACTCTCACATTTCAATAATCAGCTTGAACATGAATAGACTAAATGCACCAATGAAAAGACATAGAATGGCAAACTGGATAAAAACACAAGGACCCATGATTTGCCCCCACCAGGAAACTCATCTCACCACAAAAGATGCCCGAATCCTCAAAGTAAGAGGATAGAAAGCAAATTTTTAGGCAAACAGACCACACAAAGTAGGCAAGAGTTGTGATCTTAATATCAGAAAAAAAATCAGCTGCTAAGTTAACTGAAAAAAAGATATTGATTCTAACACTATCATAGCTGGGGACTTAAATACTGCACTAACAACCCTAGATAGATCATCAAGGCAAAAAATCAACAGAGAGATCCAGAACCTCTACTTCACGCTTGACCAAATAAACTTAGTAAATGTCTACAAAATGTTCCACCCAACAACCACAGAATATACATTATGTTCATGAACATATGGAATGTACTCTAAGATCAATCACATCTTTGGCCATAAATCCATCATAAACAAATTTCACAGGATTGAAATATTGCCATGCACCTTCTCAGACCATAGTGGAATAAAAATAAATGTCACCACCATCAAATTTCCCCCAAAGTCAACAAAGACATGGACATTAAACAGCATGATGCCGAACAACTCCAGGATCACACAGAATTCAAAACAGAAATTTAAAGATTACTGGAAACAAATGAAAATGAAGAAACATTTTACCAAAACCTCTGCTATGCCATGAAAACAGTACTAAGAGGGGAACCTGTATCTCTGTGAACATACATCAAGAAAATAGAAAGAGAACAAGTTGACACCCTAACAAATCACCTAAGGAAGCTGGAAAGGCAAGACCAGCAAAACCCTAACTTCAGCAGAAGAATCAAGATCACCAAAGTAAAAGCATAAATATGGAACATAGAACACAAAAAGACATAGAAAAAAAAAGATCAATAAAAAAAAGCTGGTTCTTTGAAAGGATAAATAAGATAGATGGACCTCTAGCCAGAATGACCAAGAAAAAGAGAGAAAAAGCCCAAATAAACACAACCAGAAATGCAAAACAAGTCACAACTGACCCCAAAGAAGTGCAAAAAAATTATCAGAGATTACTATGCACATCTCTGTGGAAACAAACTCAATAACCTAAATGAAATGGAGGAATTTTTTTTAACATCACACATTCTCCCAAGGTAGAAACAAGAAGACATTGTGACCTTAAATAGACAAATAACAATCCAGGGTATTTACTCCATCATAAGAAAACTACCTACAAAAAGAAAAAAAAATCTGTGGAGAAAAAGGATTTCCTGAAGAATTCTACAAAACTAAAATAGACAAGTGGGACCTCATCACACTGAAAAGCGTCTGCAAAGCAAAAGAAACCATCAAGAGAGTGGGGAGACAATCCACAGAATGGGAAAAAATGTTTGCCAAATGCATGTCTGACAAAGTCCTAACATCCAGGATCTACAGGGAACTCAAATGTGTTGAAGGGAAAAAATAAACAGCACCATTAAAGTGTGAGCAAAAGACATGAATAGACACTTTTCACAAAAGATAAATGAACAGTCAAGGGACACATGAAAAAATGTTCAGCCTTACTAATCATCGGATAAATGCAAATCAAAACCACATTGAGATACTACCTAACTCCAGGAAGAATGCCCATGATTTAATTTCCACAGATTCCTGAGATTCTCATTTTTTCTGCTATTGACTATTATTTTTACTTTTGTGGTTGAAGAATATACTTTATATTATTTCTATCTAAATGTATTGAAGTTTATTTTATGGCTTAGCATATTGCCTATTCTGGAGAATGTTTCATGTTATTTTGAAAGAATATTTACTGTATTGTTAAGTGAAGCATTCTATAAATGTCTGTTGGATTTACTTGGCAAACCTATATTTCATTTATGATATTCTGCCTGGTTGTTCTATCCATTCAGGAAGAGATAGTTGGCAGAGATATAGAAGAATTGAACAACACTATCGGAATTATGGCATAACTTTTGTCTATAGGATACTCTACAGAAAACAGTAGAATATGTATTTTCCTAAGATCACACAGAAGTGACCATAAGTCATAATTTTAAAATGAACTTACCTTCATTTACAATAGGAAAAAAAAAACAGATTTCTAAATTTCTTTAAAAGAATTCAGTGTATTTTTGAAGTTTTCATAGTGATCGTTCAAAGACTTACCAAACACATCAGAATTAACTTCAGATTTAGGCTAACAGTTTGAACATAGCAACAGCCATTGCTGAGTGCCCAATATGTCAGCAGTAGAGATCATCACTGTGTTTCTAAGATGTCACAAATTGCCTGGAATGTTCAACCAGAGACTTGGTGGTAGGTTGATTACATCAGACTGCTTTCATTATTGAAGATTTGCCTCCCTTAACACAATGCTTTTGCCAAAATTACCATCCATGAACTTACAGAATGCCTTGTCCACTAACACAGTATTCCATATAGCATTGCTTCTGATCAAGGATCTCACTGCAACACAAATGAAGTGTTGTAGTGAGCTCAAACTCATGGAATTCACTGGTTTTACCATATTACCACCATCCTGAATCAGCAGGCTTGATAAAACGTTACAATGGCCTTTTAAATACTCTGTTACAATGCTAGTTAATTGGTAGTAACCTGCAAGGCTAGAAGAGGTTCTCTAGGTGAATGTGTACGTGTTCTAATTCAACATTTGACATATGCTGCTCTTCCTCCCATAGCCACAATGTATAAGTTCAGAAATCAAGTGGTATAAGTGGAAGTGGCACTACTCCTACTATTATTCCTTGTTACCAACCACCAAATGTTTACCTTCTGTTTCCACAACAACATATTCCACTTGTCTAGAGGTCTTAATTTTCAAAGAGAGGAATGCTATCACCAACAGACACAACAGTGATTACATTTATTTGAAAGTGAAGACTGCCACATGCCTCTGATGCAACAGGCAAATAAAGCAGTTACTGTGGTGGCTGAGGTAACTGAGAGTGAGTACCAAGAAAAAAATTGGACTGCTACTTTAGGATAGAGATAAAAAAGAATATGTCTTAAATTAAGAAGATCCTTGGGCTTCTCGTGTACTACCATACACTGTGATTAAAGTAATTGGGAAAGAAAAAAAGAAACCACACATTCAGACATGATTACTAATGGCACAGATCATCCAGTGAAAGAACTTTACCCACCATGTAAAGAATCAGCTGTAGTGCTTTCTGTGGACAAATGGAGCATGAAATGAGTAATGAAAGGAAATAGTTCTAAATACCAGTTATGGTCATCATAACAGTTGCAGAAACAAGAAATGTGATTGGCTATTGTTATCAATATTTCTTCTTTGTTTTGAATATTTGTATGTGTGCACTAAACAAATATCTTTGTTTTCTTTCTCCTCTTATTCTTTAACATATAGCATAACATTTATTAACTTTTCATTATAATATTTAAGTTCCAGGATATCAAGGATAATAATGAGCACCAGCCAAGATCTTTGTATTGTCTTCTGAAGTGGTTAGTGGTTAGTCTGTTAACTGTAGGATAGTTGTATTATGTTAGGCATAATATGACTTAGTAATTTTATTTATTTGAAGTTCAAATATGATTTGAGGACATGTGTATTGGTGCCAAGTTGACAAATAGTGGACCTTGATGGATAATGTTATGTATTAACTTGGCTAGACTACGGTGTCTAGTCATTTAGCTAAACACCAATTTGTTTTTATGAAGATATATCTTATATATGATTAGCATCACAACTAGAAGACATTGAGTAAAGCAGATAACCCTCCATAACATGGGTGGATTTCATTCAATCTGCTGAAGATTTTAAGAACAGACTGAGGTTTCCCAAATAAGACGCCATTTTACCTCAAAATGGCAAAATAGAAATCATTTTTAATTGTTCTTTCTGCTGTCCTGCTTTAAATATTTCAAAATAAAAACTTCAATATAAAGCCTCACTTGAATTTTGATCTTAATGATACACCATACAGATTTCACACTTGCCAGACTCTACAATTACATGACCCAGTTACTTAAAATCTCATCTATCTATCTATCTATCTATCTATCTATCTATCTATCTATCTACAACGCATTTATAATCTTATATGGCTTCTGTGTCTTTGGAGCACCAGTACTAATATGATAATTTATTAATGCAATAGCACTTTGTAAACAAAATATAAGAAAAAAAGCACTATAAAGAGTTATACACTGAAAAGCTACATAGTCTAGGTAAAATAACTAAAATTATAAAAATAAACAAAATATCAAAACTAATAACCAAGACAAAATAGAAAACCTGAACAGATCCATAAGTATAGGAATTCCAGAAAAAAAGTCCTAGACCAAATAGTTTTATCGGTAAATTCTAACAAACTTTTAAAGAATTAATGCCAATCCTAAACTTCTTCAAAAAAATTAAAGGGGACATTTTTCAACTCATTTCATAAGGCCAATATTACTCTGATAATAAAGTCAGAAATACACCACACCAAATAAATCTACAGGCAAATAAGCTTTCTGACTATAGATATAAAAATTCTCAAAAAATACTAAACAGCCAAATACAACAGCAAAATAAATGAATAATTCAGCATAAACAAGTGGGATTTATTACATAAATGCAAAAATGATTTAGTGTATAAAATTGATTTAAATAATATACTACATTAATAAAATGAAAGAAAAAAGATCATACAAATTCTTGCAAAAAATGCATTTGACAAAATCCAGCACTCTTTTATGAAAAAATCTTTCTCTAGAAACTAAGAATGGAATGAAATTTTCTTGAATTAATAAGGAGAAGCTGTGGAATGCTCACAGCTAACATAATACTCAACAGTGAAAGACTGAAAGCTTGTCTTAGAAGAAATAGAAAAAAACAAGAGTATCATTTTCACTCCTTTCTTTCTTTCTTTCTTTTTCTTTCTTCTTTCTTTCTCTTTCTTTCTTTCTTTCTTTCTTTCTTTCTTTCTTTCTTTCTTTCTTTCCTCCCTCTCTTACTTTCTCTTTCTCTTTCTCCCTCTTTCCTTCCTTCCTTCATTCCTTCTTTCTTTATTTTTCTTTTCCTTTCTTTTTTTATTTTTTGAGACAGGGCCTCACTGTGTTACCCAGGCCAAAGTGCATTAACTTTGAACATAGCTCACTGCTGCCTCGAGCTTAAGGGTTCCTTCCACCTCAGTCTCCCTAGAAGCTAAAATTAAATGCATGCACCGCCATATATGGCTTTATTTATTTTAAAGATAAAGTCTCCCTATGTTGCCCAGGCCAGGCTTGAACTCCTGGCCTCAAGTAATCCTCCTACTTTAACATCCCAAAGCACTGGGATTATAGACAGGAGCAACCATACCTAACCTTTTCACCATTTTTATTTACCATTATACTGGAAATTCTAGCTAGAAAAAAAAAAAATAGGCCAAAAAAGATATGTCATCTAAGTTAAAATCATTGAAGTAATATTTTAATTTTCAAATGATATGATCTTATATATAGAAAATTCTAAGGAGTTTAAAATATATAATAAAAAATTAGTGCTAATGAACAATTACAAAAGGTTGCAAGATAATGATCTGTATACAGAACTCACATTTCTATAACACTAGCAATAAACACTCCAAATGGAACTTAAGGAAACCACTCAATTTATTACAGCACCAAAAAATAAAGTACTTAGAAATAAATTTAAACAAAAGTGTGAAAGTCTTCTAAGTTGAATACAAATATCACACTAGAAATTTAACAAAGACCTAAATAAATGGAAAGGCATCTCACATTTTTGGATCCGAAAACTTAGTATAGTGAAAATGATAATATTCCCCATAATGCTCTACCAATTCAGTGCAATTCCTATTTTAAAAAAACAACAACATAAAATTCATATGGTCTCACCCCCCAAACAGCCAATCTCTGAAACAAATACAATGTAGGAGAACTCACACTTTTGATTGTAGATTTACTGCAAATCTATAGTAAATTTAAAAAGTGTGTTACTAGCATAAAGATAGACATAGAAATCAAAGGAACAGAATAGGCCTGTCACAGTACAGTCCATGGCACAGCCCATCCACAAACACCCAGGCTCAAATACTGGACTGTATACCCACATCCAACTCTGGTCGCTGAGGCCCCATGACCCAAGTCCTTCAGACCTATCCTCTAGGTCAACACTTGCCCATCCACACTCCAGATTGGCATAAGTAAAAACAGATTTCCAGGCAGATACCCACAGTCCCAGGCTGTAGCTCCAGACACTGGGTCAGTGCCCACAATCTTAGGCTTGTGACCAGCGTCTGAGAATATAGGTTCTATGTTGGCTACAACACCAGACCAGTTTCAAGTTCCGGGATGGTTCACGTGGCCCCAATCTTCAATGGACCCAGGGTTCAAGCATGCTCTAGCAAACCAAGAGTTCAATCAAACCCCAGAAGACCTTAGTGCCAGGCCAGATGCTTTGGATTAAGACTCCAAGATGACCCCTGAAAACCCAGGCTTCAGGCCTACCTCGATGGATCCATGATCCAGGATTCAGACCTGTTTCTGCAGACTCAGTCTCCAAGTCTTCCCCAGAGCTAGTCCACTCCCAAAGGGCTTAGGCTACATTACCACCCAGATAATCAATCAGTGAATACAGACTTTAAGCCTAATCCTGCTGGCTCAAATGGGCTGGCCAGAGCAGTTAGGTAAGTGAAAAAAAAAAATAATAAAGAGCAACTATATCAAAAGGAAATAATCAAGAAACACTAGTAAAAGTGATTATGTAATTATGTAAGACAAAAGGGCAGGTTTTCACATATTTTGCTTAAATGATTTTTTTTGTTTGTTTGCTTGTTTTTTGTTTTTTTGAATTGGAGTCTCACTCTGTGGCCCAGGCTGGTGTGCAGTGGCATGCTGCTCACGGCCACTGCAGCCTCGACCTGCTGGGCTCAGATGATCCTTCCACCACAGCTTTCCAAGTAGCTGAAACTACAGGCATACGCCAGCTAATTTTTTGATTTATTTTAGAGACAGGGTCTCGCGAGGTTGCCCAGGCTGTCTCGAACCCACAGTCTCAGGCAATCCTCTCACCTCCGCCTTCCAAAAGTGCTGGGATTACAGGCATGAGACACTGCGCCTGGCCTAAATTTCTGTTTTCCAACAACTCAGTGTGTAACACCTTTGTTATGGTAACCCTGGCAAACTAACACAGATTTTGGTACAGAAAAGTGTAGCGCTGCTCTAACAAATAACGAAAAAATGTTGAAGTAAATGGCTTAGGATAGAAGAGTTGTGAGGTACATTATTTAAAAAAAAAAAGGCCCAGATTACCTTGAAGAGACTGTTGGTAGAAATGTGGGCATTAAAGATGATTCTGGTGAAGGATCAGATTGAAAATAGGAGAGTTGTAGAGAAAGCTTCCAGCATTTTAGAAAATACATGCAGTATCAAGAATAAAATATTGGCCAGGCTTGGTGGCTCATGCCTATAATCCCAGCACTTTGGGAAGCTAAGGTGAGAGGATTGCCTGAGCCCAGGAGTTTGATACCAGCCTGGGCAACTTGGCGAGACCTCATGTCTACAATAAATCAAAAAAATTCCAGCTACTTGGAACACTGAGGCAGAAGGATAGCCTGAACCCAGGATGTCGAGGCTGCAGTGGCCATTAGCAGTATGCCACTGCACTTCAGCCTGGGCCACAGAGTGAGATTCCAATTCAAAACAACAACAACAACAAAAAGAATAAAATGTTGCTAAAAATATGAATGTTAAATATGCTTCTGGTGAGGCCTCAGACAGAAAAGAATGTTAATGGAAACTAGAGAAAAAGTGATCATTATTATAAAATGATGGAGAATGTGGCAAAATTATATAATACTGTATTGTGAAAAGCATAAATTGTAAGTGATAAACTTAGGTATTTTTTTTTACAAGACAGTAATGGTGGTAATTTTAATAGTATACAAACTTGAATTGAAGGTAACAGATATTTAATAAAATGTAGAATAAAATTATATATTGTGTTTTTTATATTGCAGGAATATTTTGTTTATTTATATAAATGTATAAGGTACATATGTTGTTTTGTTCCATGCATAGAATTCATAGTGGTAAAGTGAAGGTTTTCAGTGTATCCATCACCCACTAAGTAATTTCTCATCATCCATCCCCTTCCACTTTTGATTCTTCTGAGTCTTCTTTGTCTATTATTCCACATTCTATATCCATGTGTGCAAAGTATTTAGCCCTAACTTATAACTAAGAACATGCAGTATTTGTCTTTCTATGTCAGACTTTTAGTTTTAAAATAACGATTTTTAGTTTTATTCACATTGCTGCAAAAGACATAGTTTTATTTATTTTTTATAGCAAAATAGTATTTCATTGTGTATAGATATCATATACCACATTTTCTTTACCCGTTCATCCATTGATAGATGATTAGCAGGACCAGTGTTGTGACTAGACAACATTTTCTTAAGAAATTATGTGTGTGACTTGTGTATCTAATCAACCATCTCAACAGAAGCAGATGCAGCTATCTAAGAAATATCTGTAGAGGACACTCTTATCTGTTAGCTTAAATCCCTGTGAATTACATGAGAAGCCAACAAGGTTTTTAAGGAATATATCTCAAAATAATAAGAGCCAAATATGATAAATCAACAACCAACATTATACTTCACTGGGAAAAGTTAAAAATATTATTACTCAGAACAAGAACAAGACGGGCATAGCCACTCTCACCACTCTTATTCAACATTACTGGAAGTCTCAGCAAGAACAATTTAGTAAGAGTAAGAAATAAAACTTATCCAAATCCACAAGAAGAAAGTCAAACTATCTCTGTGGATGACAAGATTGTATGCCTAAAAAACCTTAAAAATTGTTCTAAGAAGCTTTTAGACCTGATAAATGACTTCAGGAAATTATCAGGATGCTCAATTAATGTACAAAAATCGGTAGTGTTCCTATACACAAGAATGATTAAGACAAGAACCAAACCAAGAACTCAATCCCCTTTACACTAGACACCATTAGAACTTAATGACAAACACATGAAAAACTCACCCCTTTATAAAAATTATTAATTACTCATTTATCGACCTCCCTGCACCCTCCAATATTTCTGCATGATGAAATTTTGGCTCTCTTTTAGG
>CAUYQG010145788.1:0-20460 GCA_963574415.1 Tarsius wallacei
GCCCGGCTGATTTTTTGATTTATTGTAGAGATGAGGTCTCGCTTGCCCAGGCGGGTCTCGAACCCGCGGGCTCAGGCAATCCACTCACCTCAGCCTCCCAAAGGCGCGGGATTACAGGCTGAGCCACCGAGCCCGGCTCAAATTTACATTTTATTCACTGCTATATTCGACTCTTCTTTAAAATCTTTTGGGATATTTCTTGATACTTTGGTTGTTTAAAGTCCCCAGATAGCCTAATGAAAGCAATGAAATGTATAAATTTACTGAGGCATCTGTTAAGCTAAACCTGTCTTCTTTAAAAAGTAAAAAATGAAAGGAATTGTCTGTTGTGTACTATAGCTACAGCAAAAGGGCTAAATATGGACAAAGTCTTTTTGTCCTTCCAGGTATTGCTGTTTTAGAAGGAGGTAGTAACTACACCTTCTTTTTATGCTCTCCACTTTTCCCCAATTAACTGGTACTTTTTTTTGAGTTGAAATCTCACTCTTGTTGCCCAGGCTGGAGTGTAGTGGCATGCTCACAGCCACCTCAGCCTTGATCTGCTGGGCTCTGGTGATCCTTCTGCCTCAGCCCTCCAAGTAACTGGAACTACAGGCATGTGCCACCACGCCCGGCTAATTTTTTGATTTATTGTAGAGATGAGGTTTTGCCAAGTTGTTCAAGCTGGTCTTGAACACGTGGGCTCAGGCAATCCTCTCACCTCAGCCTCCTAAAGTGCTAGGATTATAGGCATGAGCCACGGCGTCCAGCCTAATGACTAGCACTTTTGTAAGTATAGAAATTATTTTAAAGATTAAAAATAGCAATCAGTAATGACAGTGTTCTATATATATTAGCCTTTTCCAAAGTATATTTCATAGGACTCTAGTCTTTGAGGATACCTTACTAGAATATGGTTTTATAATCATAAATGGAGAAAAAATTGCCTAAATGTTGCCTCTCCCAACATGTATGCATGCATGGGTCAACACACATACTTTGGAGAGTCACAGTATACATTAATTTATTACTGGTAATAATAAGTCCTATAATTATGAAAACTGGTTTACTTTTGCTTTGTTTAGCTCTGTATTTGTTCACCTTTATTTGATCTTACAACCTTTCTCAATCTTTTGGTTTTCTGATACACTTTGTGCTCCACAGACTACTCGTCAGGAAATTATGCTATATACTGTGACAGTGTAATAGTAGTTGTTATTTTGATGAGGTTTCTGAATAATGGCTCATAAAAAATGTGCTGTTATTAGTTTATTCATAGTTAATAAATATATTTCAGGGAATGGCATTTAGAAATTATTAGAAATTTGATGCTGTGAATCTTCCTTAATTTATATAACATAGGATTTTATATTTATAGACATATTACTTACAAAGGACTTTTATCTCTCTACTTGATATATAAGATAGAATGGTAAACCTCATTAATTCCAGCTAATTGGGAAGCTATGAGAGTTCAAGATAGTGTAAACATTTTTAAAAACCAGAATGGTTTTATCATTGTAAATACTGCATCTGGAAATTACACTAACAAAATAGGCCCAAGTGGGAGATTCTAAGTAGAAATTCTTTAAAGAGTTAATAACAGTTACTTGTAATTAGTTCAGTTGCAAATATATAGGTACTTGTGAAATACTTGAGATTACTTAAAAACTTTTCTTCCAAAAAGATTAGTATCTATTATTTGAATCTTATTTATACTATTTTCTTGCTAAACCATTTCTTTGTAGATTGGTCTGTTGCAAATTCTTAGTATGGTATATCTTGTAAAACCTAAGTAACTTAGTGATCTGTATACTAATTGAGAATAGAATGAACTTAGAAATACGAGGTCTGACAATTAAGTTCTCAAACTCATCCTAGAAAAAGTGCTACATACCTCATTGCAGAATATCACTATGGTCACCTTCAAAGTACTCTCCTTGGGAAGCCATACACTGATGCCACTGACTAGTCTACCCGTCAAAGCAATTTTGGAACTCTTTTTCTGGAATGACTGTCGTTGGAAGGATGTTGGAGTTTGAATTAGAGCAATGAAAAAAACATTACATTTCTTGTTAATCTTGCCAAGAGTGGAAGTGAAATCAGGGACATGTTAGTCCAAGTTTGTAGGGATAATGCCATGAAGAAAACGGCAGTGTACAAATGGATTAAACATTTTTCTGAGAGGACAGAAAGCGTCACTGATGAAGAGACGTCAAGATGGCCAGTAACAAGCAGAACTGACGAAAACATTGCAAAAATTTGTCAAATCATGTGTCAGAATCGTAGACTGACTGTGAAGCAGACTAAATAAACATCGATAGAGAAATGAAAATCTTGTTTTTTTAACTTTTAATTTTTTTATTTTAAAGTTGTGGGGTACACTTCAGGCTTAGGTATACAAATATTCATTATACAGGTACCCTTGTTGAAGTGTGTCCCCCCTTCCCCAGGCAGAGTCCTACTACTGTCAATCCCACCTCCCTGTTCCCTCAATCCCCCACAGTTTCCTGCTACTGCCAACCCTTTTCTTATAGTATTATGATAGTTGTTCAAGGTCCGCTTATGAGTGAGAACATGTGATACTCAGTTCTTTGTTTCTGTGAAAGATCACTCAGTATTACAGACTCTGAGTCCATCCAGGTTGCTGTGAAATTCATGATTTTGTTTTTCTTTATGGCTGTGCAATAGTCCTTTGTGTATATGTACTACATTTTTTTTATCCAGTCCTCTTTTGATGAGCAGCACAGTTGGTTCCACGTTCTTGCTATTATGAACAATGCTGTGATAAACATACGTGTGCACGTATCTTTTTTGTAGAGTGATGTGAGTTCTTCCGTGTATATTCCCAGTAGGGGGATTGCCAAGTCATATGAAAGATCGATTTTTAGAACTTTTAGGAATCACCACACTGTTTTCCACAGAGGCTGTACTATTTTACGTTCCCACCAACAGTGTAGAAGTGTTCCCTTTTTGCCACATCCTCTCCAGCATGTTATTTTTTGAGTTATTAATGATGGCCATCCTGACTGGATTAGGTGATATCTCAGTGTAATTTTAATTTGCATTTCTTTGATGACTAGTGAGGGTGAGCATTTTTTCATATATCTGTTGACTGCTTGTATGTCTTCTTTTGAGAAGTGTCTATTCATACTTTGTAATGGGGCTGTTTGTTTTTTCTTTTCAGCATGTTTGAGTTCCTTGTAGATCCTAGATGTTAGACCTTTGTCAGACATACAGTTGGCAAATATTTTTTCCCAGTCTGTGGGCTGTCTCCTTGCTCTCTTGATGGTTTCTTTGGCTCTGCAGAAGCTTGTCAGTTTAATGAGGTCCCTCTTGTCTATCTTATCTCTTATGGCATGGGCACTTGGGGTTTTGATCAGGAATTGGTTGCCAGTTCCAATTTTCATAAGGGTGTCTCCTGCATTTTCTAAAGTTCTTATAGTTTGAGGTTTTACTTTTAGGTCTTTGATCCATTTAGAGTTAATTTTTGTGTATGGGGATAGGTAAGGGTCTTGTTTTATTCTTTTGCATATGGTCAGCCAGTTTTCCCAGCATCATTTACTGAATAGGTTCAGTTCTCCTGTCCCCAGTGGTTGATGGTACAGGCTTTGTCGAAGATGAGTTGATTGGGAAATTGAGGTTTTGCTTCTGGAATCTCTATTCTGTTCCATTTGTCTATATGCGTGTTCTTGTACCAGTACCGGGCTGTTTTAATTATTGTAGCTTTATAGTAGAGTTTAAAGTCTGGGAGGGTGATACCTCCTGGTTTAGTTTTTTTGCTGCAAATTGTCTTGGCTATTCATGGTTGTTTATGTTTCCATATGAATTCCTGTATTGTTGTTTCCAGGTCTGAGAAAAATGCTGCTGGTAATTTGATGGGTATTGCGTTAAATCTGTAGATTGCCTTAGGTAGAATGGACATCTTAACAATGTTGATTCTTCCAATCCATGAGCATGGAATATTCTTCCACTTATTTGTGTCATCTTTGATTTCTTTGAGCAGTGTTTTGTAGTTTTCATTGTAAAAGTCTCTCACATCTCTGGTTAGGAGGATGCCAAGGTATTTCATTTTTTTGTGTGGCTATTGTGAATGGGATTGTGCTTTTTATTTGGGTTTCTGTTTATTATTGGTGTATAGAAATGCAGTTATCTTTTGCACATTTATGTTATACCCTGAGACTTTGCCAAAGTCTTTTATCAGTGCAAGGAGGTTTTTGACAGATTCTCTTGGGTTTTCAAGGTATAGAATCATGTCGCCTGCAAAGAGGGATAACTTGATTCCTCTTTTCCTCTTTGGGTATCCCTGATCTCCTTCTCTTGTCTGATTGCTCTAGCTAGGACTTCCAAAACTATGTTGAACAGGAGGGGTGAGAGTGGGCATCCTTGACTTGTTTCAGTTTTCAGGGGAAATCGTTCCAGTTTCTGTCTATTTAGCTGTATGCTGGCTGTGGATTTCTCATAGATGGCTCTTACTATTTTGAGATATGTTCTATCTATGCCTAGATGTTTGAGGGCTTTTATCAAGAAGGGTTCCCGGATTTTATCAAAAGTTTTTTCTGCATCTAATGATATAATCATATGGTTTTTGTTTCTACATCTGTTAATGTATTTAATTATGCTTATGGTCTTATGATGTTGAACCTGTCCTGCATCCCGGGATGAAGCCTACTTGGTCGTGGTGGATGATTTTTGAGATATGTTGTTGAATCCGATTTGCTAGGATCTTGTTGAGAATTTTAGCACCTATGTTCATCAAGGATATTGGCCTGTAGTTCTCTTTCTTTAATGAATCTTCACCTGGTTTGGGTACCCATGTGGCGTTAGCTTCATAAAATGATTTGGGGAGAGTTCCATCTTTCTCAATTGCCTGGAATACTTTCAATAGGATTGGTATCAGTTCCTCCTTGTATGTTTTGTAGAATTCTGTTAGAAAGCCATCTGGTCCAGGGCTTTTTTTTGTAGGTAGTTTTCTTATGACGTAGTCAATTTCCTGGATTGTTATTGGTCTATTTAGGGTCTCGATTTCTTCTTGTTTCAACCTGGGGAGGTTGTGTGATGTCAGAAAGTCCTCCATTTCCTTTAGATTTTCAAGTATGTTTCCATACAAATGTACATAGTAGTCTCTGATAATCTTTTGTATTTCTTCAGGGTCAGTTGTGACTTCATCTTTTGTGTTACTGATTGTGTTTATTTTGGGCTTTTTCTTTCTTTTTCTTGGTCAGTCTAGCTAGAGGACCATCAATCTTGTTTATCCTTTCAAAGAAGCTGCTTTTTGTTTTGTTATTTTTTGTATTATCTTTTTGTCTTCTATGTCCTGGTTTTGGTCTTTTATTTTGGTGATCTGAATTCTTCTGCTGAAGTTAGGGTTTTGGTGGTGTTGCTTTTCCAGCTTCCTTAGGTGATTTGTTAGTCTTTTAACTTGTGATCTTACCATTTTCTTCATGTGTGTTCGTAGCAATATGAATTCCCCTCTTAGTACTGCTTTCACAGCATCCTAGCGGTTTTGGCAAGATGTTTCTTCATTTTCATTTGTTTTCAGGTATCTTTTAATCTCTGTTTTGATTTCCGTGTTGGCCCAGGAGTTGCTTAGCATCATGCTGTTTAGTGTCCATGTCTTTGTGGGTTTTGGGGGAACTTTGTTGGTGTCGATTTTTAAAATTTTTATTCCACTGTGGTCTGAGAAGGTGCGTGGCAATATTTCAATCTTATGAAATTTGTTTATGCTTGATTTATGGCTGAGGATGTGGTCAGTCTTAGAGTATGTGCCATGTGGTGATAAGTAGAATGTATATTCTGTGGTCATTGGGTGGAGTGTTCTGTAGGTATCAATTAAGTCCATTTGGTTAAGCCTCATGTTGATGTTCCAGATCTCCTTGCTGATTTTTTGTCTTATGATCTGTCTACGGTTGTGAGTGGGCAATTAAAGTTCTCAGCTATGACAGTGTTAGTGTCAATATCTTTCTTTAGTTTACTTAGTAGTTGTTTTATAAAAACTGGTGCTCCTATGTTGGGTGCATATATGTTTAGGACAGATATTTCTTGTTGATGGATTGAACCTTTTATCATTATGTAGTAACCTTCTGTATCTTTTTAAATTTTTGTTAGCTTAAAAGGTATTTTGTGTGATAGTAAGATTGTGACTCCTGCTTTCTTTTGTGTTCCGTTTGCCTGCAATTTTGTTTCCCATCTTCTTACTTTGAGTCTGTGAGTGTCCTTTCTGTTTGAGATGAGTCTCTTTGAGACAATATATTGTTGCCTCATGATATTTTATCCATTTTGCCATTCTGTGTCTTTTCAGTGGTGTATTTAGTCCATTCACATTCAGGCTATTTATTGATATGTGAGAGTTTATCCCTGTCATGAGGTTCTTATAGAGTTGTTGTTGTTGCTGTTTGTTGTCTTTCTTTTGATTTTGGGGTTGATTCATGTGTGTTTTCCATCTTTTTCCTGCACTCTTGTAAAGAACGTTGTCTTTCTTTTTTTCCCCTTTATTCTGTGTTTAATACTTTCTTAAGTGTTTCTTGTAGAGCTGGTCTGGAGGCATCGTAATTTCTTAGGGCTTGAATGTCTGGGAAAGAGTTTAATTCTCCATCACTGATGAGGCTTAGCTTAGCTGGGTAGGTTATTCTTGGTTGAAACTGTTTATCTTTGAGAACTTTGAAGATTGGGCTCCAAGCTCTCCTAGCCTGAAGTGTTTCTGTGGATAAATCTGCTGCTATTCTAATTGGTCTTTCCCGGTAGATAGTCTGACCTTTTTCTCCCACTGCCTTTAGGATTTTTTCTTTTATAACTACTTTGTTCAGGCAAATTACTATGTGTCTAGGAGTTGGTCTTCTTATTTGTTGTCTTGCAGGGATTCTCTGAATCTCTTGTGTTTGAATGGTTGCATCACTGATGAGATGAGGGACGTTTTCATGAATAATTTCATGGAATGTTTGTTCCAGGGTGGTCTCTGTCTCTCTTTCTGTCTCAGGAAGTACAGTTACTCTTTGGTTCGGCCTCTTGAAATAATCGCTCATCTCTTCAAGGTTTTGTTCTGTCTTTTTAAACTTTTTTCAATGTTTTTGACATTTTGGGTTAGTTCAGTATTTTGGTTCTCAAGCTCTGAGATTCTTTCTTCTGTGTGGCTAGTTCTGGTTTCCATGCTTATCTATTTGTTATTTATTTCATTCACGGTATTCTTTACTGCTGTTATCTCAGTTATCAAATTCATTCTTTCCTCTTGTCTCCCCTCAATTCTATTTATTCTCTCTATTAGTATCTTTATATCTGGGTTTGTAGTTTGAGACTAGTCATTCTGGGGGCTCTTCATTGTTTGCGTTCCGAAGTCTGTATCCTCAGGTGTCTGTGTGAGATCCATATTCTTCTTTTGGTTTTTCTTCATTTGTGTAGATTTTGCCCCCTCCCCTTTTTTTCTTTAAACTCTTCTTTAATTCTGTTGTTCAGGGATGGGGGGTTGCTTTTACTTCTGTTTGCTCAATCTCCTATTCTTTCTTATGTGGATCCTCTGCCTTTGTTCAATTCTGAAGCTGGACTGTGGGTTTGGGGCTGTACTTTTTTGCAGTTTTGAGATTTAAGTGAGGGGGGAGCTATGATTCGGAATCTATCTGCAGATCCCAGTATACACTGACAGGTGTATGGGCATTCTGGAATGCACTTCCCACTGCCTTACCATCTGTCCATGCAGTGGGGGTATAGGTTTGCTCCCTGAAAGCAAAATGAGGTAAGAAAAAGGACAAGAATGGAAAAAGGAAGTGGGGGTTGCAAAAGGAAGGTGGAGAGAGAGAAGAGTAAGAGAGAAAACAGATAGATGTACCAACTAACAAATGAAAAGAGACACAAAGACAGAAAAGAGTAAAAAAAAAAACTAAAACATACAGACAATCATACAAACACACAAACCAACAAAAACCTCCCTATTGATGTATTCTTCCCGTACACAAACAGGAAGTCTTAAAAAAAAATCAATAAAATAACCGAAACAAAGCAAGTACCAAAAAAAAAAAAAAAAAAACTCGCTCTGTGGTGGTTCCTGTAAGTCCAACTTCCTTTCAGCTCTGATCTCCAGCCCCTTCCCTCTGCTCTCAGCTTAGGCTGTTAGGGTTGCTCCCAGTGGGTTAGATGCTCCAGGCCTGCTGTGGATCAGATCTGAACTCAGCCAGCTTGTTGCTTGTCAAGTCCTCCACTCAGATCTGATATGTCTGTTTCTGATCCAGCGTGGGGGAAGGGCTTCTGTCTCTCCGAGTTTGATGAGGTTGCCTTAGGTCCCAAGTTGGAGGCTGTGTGGAGCTGAGCGGGGCAATGCAGGTCTCTGCCTGGTCCCGGGACAGAGAAAATGGCTTTGGTTGGTGTTTACCCACTGGGGATGGGGTTCTTTTCTGGCTCTCCCCAATCTTCTCTCTCTACTGATCAGATCCGGGACTCCAGCTGATTTGCTGTCACAGGTGATGAGAATCAGCTGAATTCTGTAGGCTCTTCTCAGGAAATTCCTGTGAACAGCAGAATGATCCTGCATACCAGCAGCTCCAATCTCAGGGTGGTGGTGGGTTGCAGTCACCTCCAGAGGAGAGCCCCGGGTGCATGAACCCAAGTCTCCCCTCAGACGGACTTTCACTCACCCAGCGGCACATGCCTACTCATGCAGAGTCTTTATGGACACTCACTTTTGCAGAGTCTCTCACAGTCCGACCTGTCCCGTCGCCATCTTGCTGGAAGTCTGCTTGAGAAACAAAAATCTTAATTGAAAATCTTGGCATGAGAAAGGTGTGTGCAAAAATGGTCCTGAAGGAGCTTTTACATCAAAACAATGCACCAGCTCACAGAGCACTGTCTGTAATTTTTAGCCTGTAAACAAATAACTGGATTGGCATACCCTCCTCACTCACCTGATTTGGCCCCCAATTACTTTTTTCTTTACCTGAAGATAAAGGAAATAGTGAAAGGGAGACACTTTTGATAATATTCAGGACATCAAGGATAATATGACCACTGATGGCCATTCCAGGAAAAGAATTCCAAAATTGCTTTGACTGGTGGATGAGGCTCTGGCATCAGTGCATAGCTTCCCAAGGGGAGTACTTTGAAGGTGACCATAGTGATATTCAGCAGTGAGTTATGTAGCACTTTTTCTAGGATAAGTTTGCGAACTTAATTGTCTGCTCTCATAAGGCAGGAGAGAGATCTTTTCTAATGAAGAAGAGGGTACAAATATCTCTTTTAAGCAGTGATAAAGATAACAAACAAGAGCCAAAGACATAACTGTTACTGCTAAAGGAGCAATTAATAATTGATAAACCAAAAGGAAAGGCAGCTGCTTCTTGAGTTCTGTAAAAGTCCAGATTGAAGGTCAAGAAATGTTAAATAGCAATAGCTCTCAAAAGACAAGAAAGGAAAATGAAAGATGCTGGGAAAGAAAGATGAGATTGACAGTGGTGGCTGTGGCAACCAGGAGGGTTAGATGTGGGGATCTAAGCAGATACTATTCCACTGAAGAGTCAACATTAAGTAAGCAAAGACCCCAATAAAAGTAGGTAAATGGTGTCATTAAAGATATTGATATAGTACTCCCCAGTTGAGGTGTGGTGTTGGGGCTAGGAAAGGCACCCGTTGCTATAGCCCTTAATGTGCTATCTTTTTATGTACTAGGCATTCATCTCTAGAATATATTTAGAATAGCTCATTCTCCTGTCTTTCTTTTTATATTTTTAAATAGCATTTACAGATTTGTTTCCTAAAATGGCATCGTATCAGTTATTCTTACCAGGCTTTAATAGACCTCATGTGTTGAGATTCCCCTGGTTCCTTTTTGCTTTCTTTGGTACTTTTTATTCCTTTGTGACATAAGAAAGCATGATCGCATCACCTCATTTTATAGGAATGAGAAAATCAGGTTGAAGGTCAGGTGGTTTGTGCAAGGAATAAAAGGAAGGAGGCTTTCAAGTGTAGCTTAGAAACCAGGAGTTTGGTGTCTCTGTAGGGAAAAAATATGATGGCTAATTGAGCAGGCTTTCTGAATTAAACTTTTTTATGCTTGATTGTACACTTAAGTATTAAATCTTTCAAGTATTATCTATGTCAGTACTGACTAATCTGCCTTCAGTTATATAATGGATAGCTGATCCAGCCTTTCCTTTTAAGAAAATCCTTGGTGTATTAGACCATTAAAACAAATTCTAACATTTGGTGTTCATTAGTGTTGTAACCGAAACAAAAACATTTTAATGGTTGATCCTGGAGTATTTTGAAGTTAGCGTAACTGTGCCGGAAAGATATTTAAGCGTTAGTATCAATTGCAAATAGGCCATGAGCCAATTTTCAAAGCTGTTTCTAAGTAAGACATTGAGTTTTTCTGAATGCAGTAAATACATTATATGGCACTTGGCCATGTGGCAAGGAAACATAATGAAACAATTACAATGAGATTTGTATTGATAATTGTATTTCTAAGTGAGTAGTTTAAGATATTGTGAAGCGAGATTTAGAATAATTCCCCAGTGTGTTCAACCATTGCTTAAATTTAGTTACAGACCATGAAAGAGGTATTTTGAATATTAAAAAGAATGTAATTGCTGGACAACAATTAAAACTTCAAACTTAACCTTTAGCTACTTGACATGACTAAAAATGGGATGCTTCAACTTTTTTATTGTAAATTCATTTCAAGAAAATTGCTAATTGTCATTTATCTATTAAGGTAAAATGACTTTTTGTAACCTAGTGCTTAAAAAGGTAAAATCTCCGCTTAATTAAGCTACCAAATTGCTAGTTGCTGGCAGGATATTAGACAATATGTTTAGATTATTTTGAATGATTTTTATTATGACTTGAACTTGATTTGTTTATATGTGTGTGTTTGCATGTTCTGGCTCTATTTGAACCTCAGCAGACTGTTGAATGTCAGATAATTTTGAAGCTTTACTTTCTCTTCCTCTATGATATACAACTTTTTGGGTAGAAATTTTTTCCAGAGTGTAATATTTGGAAATGTATTAATCACTTGAAAATGCTTCAATGTTCAGAATAGTTCATAGTAAATCTGAATTTTCAGTGACTAATCAATGTTCTTTATGAAATATCTGCTATTTCAGAAGCAGGAAATTAAGTTAAATGTGAATTTGTCAGGTATAATTACAGCATGTTTAGAAAAATGTTGCTTTCTGATCAATTTAATTTTTAATTTTAAAAAATTCACTTCAGTTAAGAAAATGAATTTTTAATTTATTAGCTTATTATTTGTTTGGATTTGTTATTGTAGAGTCTTGTGACTAGAAGAAAATGTCCTTAGATCCACATAGATTTGAGTAATGTTTTAATTGTTCCAGTGATTTTCTATAATTTTCTTCTGTTTTATCTTGAACCTTTTATCTTTGAGAGAGTGTTGCCTTCTTGTTTTTCCTGATTTTTGCAAGCTAGTATGGCATGTATGTAGAATAAGAGCTGTGGGATGTTCATTAGGAAGAAGAAAGATAGAAGGTAGGTTTGTTTGGATAGCATTTTCAGTGATGTAACAGTGACATACCATGGCTAATAAAATCAAAATGTCATTTTTATGATGATAAATACGTATAGGCAACAAGTATAATGACAGAGTGTAAGGAATAAGTGTCAGTTTCTGATACTTTCTATTTTCAGATACAGTAGAGCTGAAAATCAGTAAAGTTGTAAGAATGTGATCTCTAAGTTCATTTTCTAAGTGTGATAAATATCACTGTTTTATGCATAATGGTGTTTATATATTTAAAGTTACTTTTTAAAATAGATACTACGTGCATATGGTACAAAATTCAAAATAGAGTATTAGTCCCTCTACAGTTGATTTTAGGCACTTGGTTAGTCTGTTTGGAGACAATTGTTGATACCAGTTTCTTTACATATCCTTCCAGAGGTTTTATGCAGATACAATCGTATATGTAACATGCATATATTTTATTGTACAATTTATTGTCTAAATTGTAGCACACTAAAAACAGTGTTACGTGTCGCTTTTTTCCTATTTAACAACGCATCTTGGCGATCATTCATTCGAGAGATATTTATTGAATGCAGTGCTTTGGAATATAGCAGTAAACAAAACAGAAAGGTGTCTACTCTCATGGAGCTCTCATGAAAGTGGAGGACATAGACACGAGAAGGGAAGAGAGAAAAAAGGGGAGGGGGAGAGAGGAAATTAGAATGAATATATGGGAATAAGGAATGAGAATGAATTAAAATAGAGCGATGTAGTAAAAAAATGACTGGACTGCTCTTTTGAACTGGGTGCTTAGGGAAAGCTTCTGAGGAATTGACTTCTAAATGGGGACCTGAATGACAAGAAAGTCTTAACCAAGAGAAGTTTAGAGGAAAGAGGACCTAGGGACCTAAAGAAGACCAATATAACTGGAGTATAGAGGGTGAAGGGGATAGGTGGGCAGGGGCTAGGCCCTGTAAGTCTAACGTAGAGTTTGGATTTCATTTTAAGTTTGATAAAGGACCATTGGAAGGTTTGCTTATTTGCTTGTTTGTCTTATCAAGAGAGTGATATCTGCTTTAGGTTTCTGAAAGATTACTCTGACTGCTGTGAGGACTATACATTATAGATGGTTCCATATCAGTGTATGTAGAGCTGCTCGGCATTCCATTATATTAATGTGGATGGTAACTTATTTACTTAGTCGCTTTTGATGAACCTCTAGATTGTTTTCCATTTTTCATAATGTACACAATACCACAGTGAAAATTCACGTATACAAATCTTGTTTAACATTTTTGTAAAAATAATATTGAAGAATGTTGAAGCATAGTGAATCTTATAAGTGAGAACTAATGATATGTGTCTAAACTTTGTACTACCAAATAAACTGTTGAAGAAATTTTACCTTTGCTATGAACAATGTGGGATGGGATGGGATGAGTGTGATCTCAGTCACCAGTATTGAATATTTTTTAACTTTTCAATATTAATTTCTGGGGTATATTTTCTTGGGGTATACTTTATTATATAATAAAAATTTACCTATTTTAAGGGTAGTTTTGGGTGTTTTGACAAATCTATACAAACATGTAACTACCACCACCACACTCAAGATATAGAATATTTCAGTCACTCAAAAAGTTCCCTTATACCCTAGCACTCCTCAGTTTTCCCTCCTTATCAGCTTAGGCAATCACTGATCTCATTTTGTCACTATTAGTTGTTGTTTTTTTTTCTCTCAAAGAGATTGAGTTTTGCTATGTTGTCCAGGCTGCACTTGAACTCCTGGGCTTAAGCTTCACCTCAGCCTTCCAAGTAGCTGGGCCTATAGGTGTGCACCACTCTGCCTAGCTTAGGTTAGTCTTAACACAAATGGCATCACAGGGTATGTCCTCTTTTGTGTCTGGCTTCTTTTGCTTAGCATGTTTCTGAGGTCCATTCATGTAATATGTAACAATATTTTGTTGCTTTTTATTGGGAATAGTATTCCATTGTGGGATATACCACTTGCATCTATCCATTCATTCATTCATTGATGATCATTTGGGATGTTTTCAGTTTTTTGGCTATTGTAAATAAAGCTTCTGTGAATAATTGTGTGTGTCTTTGTGTGGAAATATGTTTTTATATCTCATAAGTTAATATTCAGGAGTGGAATTTTGGGGTCATAAGTTAAGTTTGTTTAACTTTATGAGAAAATGCCAAATAGTTTTCAGAGTTTTGTTCTTTCACATTCTTCTGAATATATGAAAGTTCTACTTGTTTCATATCCTTATCAGCACTTAATTTTGTTTGTCACTTTAATTTTAGCTATTCTGGTGGATCTCATTTGGTTAAAATTTACATCTTTTCATGTGCTTATATGCCATTCATATAACTTCTTTTGTGAAGTGTCTGTTAAATCTTTTGCCCATTTTAAAATTGTCTTCTTGTCATTGAATTGAAAGAATTCTTTATATATTCTGAATATTAGTCCATTGTTGGATATATGTGTTGTAAACATTTTTTGCAGTCTGTGGCTTGCCTTTTCATTTTCTTGATGGTGTTTTTTGATGGCAAACAATTTTATTTGGATGAAGTTCAGTTTATCAGTTATTCTTACATGGCCTGTACTTTTGTATCTTGTCTAAAAAAAATCTTTGCCCAACTAAAGTCTTGAAAATTTTCTTCTAGAAATTTTATGGTTTTAAGATTTTACATTTAGTTCTATAATTCATTCTGAGTTAATTTTTGTGTATATTGACTATGGAATTTGTGTGTGTGTGTGTGTGTTTTGAAAATGTTTGTATAGGGAGACAACTGTAATGACAGTGTGGAGGTTGGAATAAAAGGGTGAAAAGATAGAAGTATGAGTTGATAGTGACCCAAACTAGGACAGCAGTCATACTTATGGGGAGAGCAGAGAGGTGAACAGATGGCATTTTAGAAACAGAATGAATTGACAGAGAGTAAGCATGAAGGTAGAAGTAAAGATGAGAGACTATGGCGTTTGGTTCCAGGAAATGGTATGGTCTGTGACAGGACTAGAATACAGGACAAGGAGAAGATGTGTGATTCTCCATTATGATTTATAATTATCCATTATGATGGATGGAGAAGAGTTATGTTTTCAAACTGTTGTGTTTATGTGATAACATTCAGTCCTTGTCCACATGCACTCATGTTGAGGCATAGCTGGATTTTTAGTGACAGCATTTTTTCTTTAACCTTCTGTGACTAATTTTCTATGTTATTACAAAGTCCCCATTGTGATCATTTTTATAGCTTCACAAAATTATTTAAATTTTGTAGTGGAACTGCCATATCTGCCATGTTGCCACCAAAGTGGTTTCCACTGTATTTCCCTGCCCTGTTTTCAACACAGCATGACTACTAATAAGATTATTCTGTCAGTGTTTTGTCTAGATATGCAGACATCTCGTATCATTCTTTCCACATAAGTAAAATTATATCATCCTTATTTATTTTGATGCTCATATTATGCCAAGGATGGCCAGTGGAAATGAGATATTTTAAGCTGACTCCTGTATCCTTTTGACATGTCCTCATGATTGTTTGAGCACTTTCTTAAATTCTGTCATAATAAGGTATTCTAGGCTCATCTTATGCTTTCCCTATCTTGCCCTGTACTCAGCCCAAGGGTCCTGGTTATTTTTAGATGAGAATGATATTTAGAAACAAAGATCTGGACACCAGGTGTGCTCATTGCCATAAAGACATTATTTCCTTTATGTCTCATCAGTGGACAGAGCTTGGAAATTATATATACATACATATATAAATGTGTGTGTACGTATGCACACATGTATCTATATTTATTTCTATATCCAACTATGGAAATAACTATAAGTTTATACCTATGCCTCCAGTTCTAACCAATATTACAGGATATTGTTTCTAGACTTTCCCTTTTCCATGTTTGTAATTCCTTCCTCTTACAGTGAGATATGTGATTCCTGTTACCTCAATATATTCACTTATTTGCTCAGTTTCTTTGTATGTAACAAGTCTTCTGCCTGTAACTGGCCAGATTTTTGCTTCATGACTCACTGCTCTCAGCAGCCCCCAACTGCTATGTCCAGCCCAGGGGTAAGGCAGGAGGAAGGTCCCCCTATTGAATTTTGACTGAATTTGTTCCTTGGTGAAAAGTAATGGAATGAAGGAAGGAAGGGGCAATATAGAATTTTAAACTTTTGAATTGTCAGTGTTGTCAGTCTCTCGCTCTCTTTTAATGGTTTCTGTCTTTCATGTCACAAGTAAACTTCATAAAAATACTTCTTGTAGTGCTTTTTAACCCCCCCCCCTTTTTTTAACATTTTAATCTTTAGTTCACTTGAGGTTTATTTGGGAGATATTTTAGGATTAATAATATTTTATTTTCCCAAATGGATAGCTAGTTATTTCAACATTAATATTGAGAGATATTTTAGGATTAATAATGTTTTATTTTCCCAAATGGATAGCTAGTTATTTCAACATTAATATTGACTAGTCTCTCTCTTCCCCACTGATTTGAAATGCTTTCTCCATTGTATCTTTTTCTAGTTGTTCTGTTTCTATACCCTTCTGTTCCATTTATCTGTTTTTTTTTGTTGTTGTTGTATGCCTGATGGTGGTACAGTGTAGTATTTACCTCATAGGGTGGTTGTGAGCATTAAATGAGAAATGCGTATAAAATGATTAGCATGGTGCCAGTCATGTAGTGTAAAGTAGTCAATACATACAGGGGTTGACAAAAAAAAAGTCACATTTTAAGTATGATGTTCGCTCAAAATATGGTGTTAATCAAATAAATGCTAGTATCACCATGCGACAGGCAGGACAATCAAAGAAAATGGTGGAAGCTTGGTTGAGCGAATGCCATGCTATACATTGCTACCGTAATTTAATTCAACTGCGAAAAGTAATACATAGATAACATCACTTAAAATGTGTATACATGTTTTTGGCACCCCTGGTATTAGCCACCATTAGCATCTCACCGTAAAGGGAACACGTTTTTAAAATAATAGGAGAGCAAATTAAAACCCTCCAAAAAGTATAGTAAGAAGTAGAGGCTTTTTTTTTTTTAAGAAAAACTTAGAGCTTCTAATTTTTATACAATACTTATGGAATGGCAAGAGTTCATTTTCTTTTTATACAGATAAGCTATGTTTTAAAAGTATGTCCAATATTAAAGTTCAGTTATTTAAACTTACTATTGTTCTAGTTGATAAGCAGAAACTATGTCTTATTTAACAAACATTTATTTAGCACCTCAAGGTGCCAGGATTGAGAATAGAATAAGATATAGCATCCACTATGAGTGTCTCACAGTCAAGTTGGGGAAACACACATAAACAAATAAATACAAAGAATGTATACCAATGTACTTAGTTGTTTTTCACTCATATAGAAGGATTTACTTGTATTAGAACTGCATACATTCACTTAAGCATTTTCCTAAACTTAGGAATGGGATGAGGATAATATTTAAATAGTATTTTTATGCTAACCTACTGTGAACTCTATGTCAAAATGCTTGTTGGTACACTTCCCCTTATCCTAAATCCTTGTATAATACTAACCACAAAGAAGACAAAAAGTCACATTTTGAGATTGGATATTTTCTGCTTTTAAATGAAGCTGTTAACTATGTGTATTCCATGTTTAATCCTGATTAGTGAATGCATGTATACTACATATTAACAAAATGATAGTAATTTTAGTACTAATATTCTAGTATACTCTAATATTATTTTCCCTAAATGCATCTTCTCAGTCTATGACTAAAATCATGTAATTAATTTGTATTTTTATAAGATTAATGTACTTTTAATATAAGCATCTGTTTTCTATTTGTTTCACACCTGTGACAAGATGATTTCAACCATTCACTTATAAAAAGAGAAACACATTGTTGGGGGTACCCCCACTTTGAAGAATACATTCTGTTTTTTGCCCAGTAACTATGTGAAAAATACCAATTACCGAAACTCTGAGAAGAATGAAGTTACTTGTAAACCTAGTATTCGTACAAAAAAGGTCCTCTAAATGAAAACCATGCTGAGATGCAATAGACCAAATCTGTTTAACATAAACCTTTCAAGATCAATGTGGCTAAAAAATGTATCCATGATTTGAAAAGGCAGCTTTAACAAAACAGTATTGTAAAAAATAACTAAAATGAAACAGCTGGCAACCAACCTGACAAACATGTACCATGACAGGAAGCTATGGTATCTGAAGTAACTTAGTAAATATTAGTGGACTGTTACAGGCCATATTTCTATGTATACTTTTGATAATATTCTGATACACAGGAAGTACTGTGACAAGTGAAATTATGAAATTTGTAAAAGTTAAAAAACCAAATAAAGCTACCATTTCAGTTTGAGTGAAAATCATGACAATTGTGGATCTCAGTGAGAATGTAATTTACGTTCTGGTTCAGCATTTATTAGGAAATATAATATATTCTAGTGTCACCTTCATTATTAGCAAATTGTCTTCAGAAGGAATACAAATAGGAGAGGTTCAGAGATGCCTTTTAGAGTGTCAGAGATGCAGATTGTATAGTGGGCATTGCCAATAAAGATTGAGAGGCCGACTTTGTTTAAATCCTAACTCTGATACTTATTAGTCTGTTGAATGGTATATTTAAAACATTTCTCTGTCTCAGCTTCTTGAGTTGTCAAATGTGTAAAATAGGCCCCATAGGGTTTCTGTGAGATTTAAATGAGTTACATGAAAAATGCTTAGTGGGTTATTAGCACATGAGAAACACTTCATAAATGCTGGCAGTAAAGTTCAGCATCAGCAGACATCCTCTCCTTTGCATTTTCCCTCCATCTCTCTTCTCCTTTCTGTTTACCCTCCTTATTATTATCGTTTTTTGCCTTTCTCTTTAGTTTTGTGATTTTTCCACTTTATTCTATTCCTCTAGCTTCCTTATTGTTTTCTCTTTTTTAAAAACTTCTGCTTTTTCCACTTCACTACATGTTTTTATTATCTTTTAAAATTTCCATTCCTCTAACTCCTGTTCTTTTATTTGGCAGGCCTGATAGCCACACTTTCTTCTTCCCTTCATAGACCTGTATCTTTGCCGCAGAACCTGAGATCTCTTTTTTTTTTTTTTTTTTGAGTTGAATTGAGTCTCACTCTGTCACCCAGGCTGAAGTGCAGTGACACACTCACTGCCACCCCAGCATGAACCTGAGATCTTAACCTGAAATCTTTGAGTATCCTTTAATGGGCCTACAAACCTCTAAAGTTATATACAAAATTTCATGAATATGCATTTTTTAAGATAGAGGTTTCAAGTTCTTTACAGGGTTTCAGAGCATTTTGCAAATTCTACAAGTTAAGAACCATTGTTTTTGTTTTTTTTTTTTTTTTTTTTGTGTTGGAGTCTCACTCTGTCGCCCAGACTGGAGTGCAGTGGCTGCTCCCGGCCACCGCAGCCTCGACCTGCTAGGCTCTGGCGATCCTTCCGCCTCAGCCTTCCAAGTAGCTGGAACTACAGGCGTGCGCTACCATGCCTGGCTAATTTTTTTTTTTTGATTTATTGTAGAGATGAGGTCTCACCAAGTTGCCCAGGCAGGTCTCGAACCTGCGGGCTCAGGCAATCCGCTCACCTCAGCCTCCCAAGGCACGGGATTGCAGGCTGAGCCACCAAGCCTGGCAAGAACCATTGTTCTATAAGATGTATGTAACTAGTTTTCCCTCCCAGATGATTTGTTGGGCCTCTTTGCCATTTACCTCATTACTATTGTATATATGAGATTTGTACCACAGTATTTAAAAGAACTTTACCCCCAGGTAATTCATGAACTGTGGCATCATTATGTTGTGCTTTAATATTTGCATGCAATAGCTTTGTTTTTTAAAAAAGTTTTGAGCATTGTGCCTTCCCTAAAAGTATTTTTCAAAGTTTTGCATATTCTTAACAAATGGCCAGTGCTGTTTAAAATTAGATAAGTATTTCTCATTTCATTTCTATGTGAAATGCCCAAGCCAACTTGGAATCAAAACTTTCAATATTTTAAAAGCTCAGTGAAAAAATAATGTATTAGAATTAAGTACAAATTCACTAGAAAAATATTCACGTTGACAGCATTTTTTTAAAAATTAAAACTTCTATAACAAAAGTCATGTAGACTTTCAGTATATTTTTTTCCAGCTGGTCAAAGAGCCACAGTTGTTTTCTTAACTAAAATCATCATTCGTATGAATCATTATAGTAGCCTGAAAAATTTAGAATTCCTCTAGGAAAAGAATATAACCCAGTAAGACATTCTTTATACATCTTACCATATGTAAAAGTCTAGAGGAGGAAATATTTTGAGATTGTATATTTTCTGCTTTTAAATGAAGCTTTAACTATGTATATTCCATGTTTAATCCTGATTAGTGAAGTTTGTATTCCTACCTATTTCTCCCTCCCCACTCCCACCATTCCCAGTCTCTAGTACTTTCCAGGTGCTATCTTTGTGTTGCATTTGTATTGCTGTTTGTGACCTCAGAGAAAATTGCCCCCAGTACACAAGCTCTGGAGGGTAATGGCACCCCAGACGATCCACCTGCCACCCTGAGCCAGCAGCTGGACAGTAAATGCAGACAGCGGAACTGACTGAGAAGGAGGCTGGGAATGCCTAACTGACTCTCCTCAGCCCGTAGCAACAAGTGAAAGAGATTGGGAGGGCAGAGGGGAGTCAGGAAAACCCATTCCCCTGCGGTGGACTAGATGTCCTGGGAGCTGTGACCACACTGGAAGATGAAGGAAGGGAGATCCCAACAGACGCTGTGCCAAGTTATTTTAGCCCTCTTTCCTCACTCTAGCCTGGGCAACAGAAAGACTGTGACTAGAAACAAAACAAAACAAAACAAATTCTAACATCTTAAGTTGCAACTAAATGAAATTGCAGTGTAGCTAGACAGGCTCAAGAAAATATACTTAGAAGTAGCAGAAATAAAGAACTCCCTCCAAAAAATACATAACAAACTGACAAGCATGGGAAGCAGAATTGACCAAGCAGAACAAAGAATCT
>CAUYQG010145791.1:0-25066 GCA_963574415.1 Tarsius wallacei
GGGGGAGTGGGGAGAAGAAGGTAGGGGGTGGGGAGAGGAGGGTGGGGGAGGGAGCGAGAAAGAGAGAGAGAATGACAGAGAATCTGACAAATGAAGGACTATTTTGTGATAAGAGTAATAAAACCCATTTTTCTTGTATGATTAATAATACATCTCTGAAGGCAATTTTATTAGTGGAGTCCCAAACGTATATTTTTAAATGTCAGATAAAAGGAAACAGAACTATAATGGCACTTTAGAGAAGAAAAGTTGAACTAATGCTGACATGGAAAGATTTATATTCTGTGGAACCAGGGTCATTTTTGGCTTTGAGGTCTTTGCATCTGGCCACTTACTCAAGCCAAAGTTTGATAGTTTGAACAGCCCTGAGGCGAAGGCTCGCAGGCTAAATTGTTCAGCCAGTATGAGGATTGTTGTATGCATTTTCAAGGAAAGCCTATATACATGTACTGTCCAGGTACAGGGTGCAGTTGTTGGGGCAGGGGCATGGCAGCCCAAGAATGCAGGCGCCTTATCTATTTCAGAGGCATGAGAAAGACCAGCCACCTGATCATTAATGCCTACACATGCTAAAGGAGAACTTATAATGAATGGAATATTTTGTAGTTTTTTGAAACAGCCATTGAGTGATCCTAATTCTCCAAGTATCTTTTACACAAAATTGTCAAAAATGTCCTAAAATAGGTTGGGCATGGTGGCACATGCCTATAATTCCAGCATTTTGGGAGGCCAAGGCAGGAGGATTGCTTGAGCCTAGGAGTTTGAGATCAGCTTGGGCCACATAGCCAGACTTTGTCTTTACAAAAAAAAAAAAAAAATTAGCTGGGCGTGGTGGCATGTGCCTGTAGTTACAGCTACTCAGGAGACTGATTGAGGAGGATTGCCTGAACCCAGAAGATCAAGGCTGCGGTGAGACGTGATTGTGCCACTGCACTCCAGCCTGGGTGACAGAGTGAGATCCTGATTAAAAAAAAAAATTTCTAAAATTGATAAAACTCAATGTTTTTATAGACTTAGAAAAATGAGAGTTCTCATTCATTGTTATTGGTAAGAGTGAGAACTGTTACAAGCATTTGGAGGATAGGTTAGACTAAATGTCTTAATGTTTGTGTCATTTGATCTAGTAGTTACACTTTGCTCAAGTTTGTACTGATAAATGCACAAGAATATACATTTTATATTTTTAAAAAACCTTTTTTTGTGAAATAAAACATTTTAAAAAGTTTATTAAATTTAAATATATGGCTTACTGAATAATACTGAAATGAATAATCATGTAACCAAGACACATGCCAAGAAAGAGAGCAATGCCAGTTTCCTAGACTGTCTATATGTACCTTTTCCCAATTATAATTTTCCCCTCTAGAGGTAACCTCTTTCCTGAAACATATCTAAAAAACTGGGCTGCCCCATATGGTAGCCACTAGCCATATGTAGCAACTGAGCACTTGAAATATGGGTAGGTAGTCTGAGTTGAAATGCTCTGTAAGTGTAAAACTTACACTGAATTTGAAGACTTTATGTGAAAAGAAGACTGTAACACATCTAATTAATACTTTTCAGATGTTGATTACCTGTTGAAGTGATGATATTTTCTTAATTTCACCTGTTTCTTTTCACTTCATTTAATGTAGCTATTAGACAATTTAAAATTATGCCTATAACTTAGTTTTGTAGCTCATATAACATTTATATTGAGCAGCATTACTCTACAGGTAACCACCATCTTGCCTTTTTGATAATGATTTTCTTCCTTTTCTTTAGGTTTTTATCACTTGTGTATGTATCCATAAAATAATATAGTTTAGTTTTGCCTATTTTTGAAATTTATATAAATGAAAAAGACTATGTATTCTTTTGCATCTTACTTCTTTTGCTTATGTTGGTATAAATATCCTGCTGTTATATATAGGTGCAATTCATTCATTTTCATTGTTGTGTATCCTATTTCATTTGATGAATATACACAGCAATTTATTTCTCCATTCTACATTCTAGTTCATACTCCTATCAGCAGTGTATGAGTTACAGCCTTGTTTTTAATACTGAAAAATTGGAAACATCCCAGATGTCCATCAAAGGGATAGATAGGTAAATTACAGTACATGTATGCAATGAAATACCATACAATTATTTATTAAAAGAATTAGATAACTCTGTCTGAAATAACTTGGAATACATTGCAAAGTTTAAAAAAATTGTTGGCATATAATTGCTTATAGTAGTTTCTTCTGATTATTTGTATTTCTGTGGTATCAGTTGTAATATTTCCTCCTTTATTTGAGTCATCTCTTTTTTTCTTAGTCTAGCTAAACGTTTGTTAATTTAATTTTTCTCTAAAACAAGTAAAACAACAACTCTTCATTTTATTGATCTTTTCTAGTCTCTATTTCACTTCATTTTTTTTTTCTTTTTCTTTTCTTTTTTTGAGTCAGGGTCTCACTCTATTGCCCAGGCTGGAGTGCAGTGGTGCAATCTTTGCTCATCACAGCCTCGGCCTTCTGTGCTCAAGCAATCTTTTCAAGTTAGCCTCCTGAACAGCTGGGACTACAAGCATGCACCGCATGCCAGGCTAAATTTTGTGGGTTTTTTTGTAGAGATGAGGTCTCGCTATGTTGCCCAGATTATTCTTGAACTCCTGGGCTCAAAAGATTCTCCCACCTTGGCCTCCCAAAGTCCTGGGATTGCAGGTGTGAGCTACTTTGCCCAACCTCCATTTCATTTATTTCTACTCTGCTCTTTATTATTTCCTTCCTGCTGCTAACTTGGAACTTAGTTTGTTCTTCTTTTTCTAGTTCCTTAAGATGTAAAATTAGTTTATTTATTTGAAAACTTTCTTTTTTCTTAATGTAAGCATTAATGCTGTAAACTTCTATCTTTGAGCAGATTTTGCTATAGCCCATAAATTTTGGCAAGTGATTCCATTTTTCTTTGTTTTGATATTTTTGATTTTCATTTTGATTTTTCTTCAACCTATTGGTTGTTCAGCAGTGTGTTATTTAGTTGTCACATATTTGTAAATTTTGGTTTTATATGATTGTGGTTGGAAAAATATTTGACATGGTTTCAATCTCCTTAAATTTGTTAAGACTTTTTGTACTAACATATGATCTATACCAGAGAATGTTCCATGTGCACTTAAGAAGAGTGTGTGTTCTGCTGCTGTGGGATAGAATGTTTTGTATATGTCTACTAGGTCCATTTGGTCTACAGTGTTGTTCAAGTCCACCATTTCACTATTGATTTTCTTTCTGGCTGTTCTGTCCATTGTTGAAAGTGGGGTACTGAATTGTCCTCCTATTATTTTATTGCTGACTATTTATTTCTTCAAAAGTGCTCTGATGTTGGGTGTATATGTATTTACAATTGTTATATCCTTTTGATGAACTGACTCCTTTATTGTTATGTAATGACTTTTTTGTCTCTTTTTACAGTTTTTTTTTTTTACTTAAATCTTATTTTCTTTGACATAAGATCTATTCCTACTCCACTTTTCATTTCCATTTTAACAGTATATCTTTTTCTATCCCTTCACTGTCAGCCTATGTGTGTCCCTAAAGCTAAAGCAAGTCTCTTTAGGTAACTTATATTTTTATTTTTATTTATTCAGGCACTCTATGTCTTTTGATTAATTTAATTTATTTACATTTAAAGTAATTTTTGATAGGTAAAGACTTACCATTGTTATTTTGATAATTGTTTTCTGTTTTATATTTCTTTTGTTCCTTTCTTACACTATTGCTATATTCCTTTATGATTTGATGACTTTTTTTTTGTAGTGGTATGCTTTCATTCCTTTCTCTTTACCTTTTGTATACCCACTACAGGTTTTTTCTTTGTTGTTATTATGAGGCTTGCATAAAACATTTTATAGCTATAACAGTTTATTTTAAGCTGACAACAACTTAACTTTGCATTCAACTCTACATTTGAATACCTCCACTTTATGTTATTGATATCATGATTTACCTTTTAAAAATTGTGTATCCATTAACTAATTATTATAGTTATAGTTATTTTTAGAACTTTTGTCCCTTAACTTTCATACTAGAGTTAAAAGTGATTTATACACCCCCATTACAGTATTAGAATATTGTGAATTTGATTATATTCCTTTTGTTTCAACTTGAAAAAAATCCTTTTAGCATTTTTTGTAAGGCAGGTATAGGATGGTGAACTCCTTCAGCTTTTGTTTGTCTGAGAAAATCTTTATCTTTCCTTCATTTCTGAATGACAGCTTTGCCAAACAAAGCATTCTTGGTTGGCAGTTTTTTTTTCTCTTAGCACTTTGAATATATTATCCCACTCTTTTCTAGTTGGCAAGGTTTCTGCTGAGAAACCTGCTGATAGCCTATTTAGGTTCCTTTGTATGTGATAAGTTGTTTTTCTCTTGTTGCTTCAAAATTATTTTTGTCTTTGACTTTTGAGAATTTGATTATACGTTGTTTAGGTGAAGATTCCTTTATGTTTAATCTATTTGGGGGTTCTTTTTTTTTTTTTAGATTGGAAAACATAGTTTATTTTAAAAGTAAATGAGAGAGAGAGAGAGAGAGAGAGAGAAAGAAAGAAAGAAAAAGGAAATTCACTGCCCCAAGGCAGGGAAGGGAGCCAAAGTCAGGAAGCATGGCAACAGCCATGGCTCAAAGAGCAGATGGCCATACCAGAGTGTAGTAAGGCAATGGCTATTTGGAGGGTCTTAAAGCTTTCTCTTTCTGTTATTATTTCTTTAAATATGCTTTCTTCCCCTTTTTCTTTCTCTGCTGCTTCTTGGCCTACCATAATGTTTATATTAGTTTACTTAATGGTGTTCCATAAATTCTGTAGGTTTTCTTCACTCTTATTCTTTCATTTTTCTTTTTGTTCCTCTGACAGTAATTTCAAATGATTGGCTTTTGAGCTCATGGATTCTTTCTTCTTTATTGAGTCTGCTATTGAAAATTTCTATGAATTTTTTTCAGTTCATCATTGTGTTCTTTAGCTCAAGAGCTTCTGTTTTGTTTTTCTTTTTTTTAAGAGTTTTATCTCTTTGTTGAACTCTCATTTTGTTCATGTATTGTTCTCCTGATTTTGTTTAGTTGCTATCTGTGTTCTCTTGTAGCTCACTGAAATTCTTTCAAGCTAATTATTTTGGTCAGGCTTGGTGGCTCAGCCTGTAATCCCAGCACTTTGGGAGACTGAGGCGAGTGGATTGCCTGAGCCTGCAGGTTCGAGACCAGCCTGGGCAACTTGGCAAGAACTCATCTCTACAATAAATCAAAAATTAGCTGGGCATGGTAGTGTGTGCCTGCAGTTCTGGCTACTTGAAAGGCTGAGGTGGAAGAATTGCTGGAGCCTAGCAAGTTGACACTGGAGTGACTGTGAGTGTGCCACTGCACTCCAGCCTGGGTGATGGAGTGAGACACCAACTCAAAAACAAAACAAAACAAAACAAAACAAAACTATGTTATCTCATACTGTAAGAATCCATGTTACATATGAGTCAAATGGAAGATGTAGAATTTGCCTGAAACTACTAAACCAAGATTTAAAACAACAAAAAAAGATGATTATTTTAAGTTTGTCAGGTAGATCATAGATCTCTATTTCTTTAGGGTTGATTCCTGGTACTGTGATTTCTTCCCTCCTTCTTTCCTTGATGGTGACATGTTTCCTTGATTATTCATGAACTTTGTAATCTTGTGTTGGTATCTGTGTGTTTGAAGAGGTAGGCACCTCCTCCAGTCTGCCTTTGGCAGAGAAAGTCCCACACCAGTTAGACTGTCCAGAGACTGGGTTAGTAGGGTTGTGGACAGGCTTCCTGCTGGAGTCCTTGGGTGGGCTGGTCAGGTATCTGTGTCAGTGGGCAGATGGGTCTGGTACCTGGGTCCACAAGGTTCAGTCTGATGTGTGAGTCCATGAAGAGGGGCTGGAACCTGAGTCTGTTGGGATGATGTATTTATAATCCTCCTCCTCTGGCTGCACTTTCTGAGAACTGCTTTATATGACTGGTTTTCAGAAGTTTAATTTTGGTATGCCTAGCTGAGTTCTTGATAATTATTCTGCTCAGAATTTACTGAAATTCTTGAATCTTGGGATTATTGTCTTTTATAAATTTTGGAAAACTTGTCTCTTTCTGAGCCAAGGTCATGGCTCCCTGTAATCTCAATCTCCTGGGCCCAGGTGATCCTCCTGCCTCAGTCTCCCAGTAGTTAGAACTACAGTCATGCACCATGACACTTGGCTAATTTTTTATATTTTTTTCTAGAGATGGTGCCTTGCTATGTATGTTGCCCAGATTGGTTTCAAACTCCTGGCTTCAAGTGATGTTCTCATCTCAGTCTCCCAAACTACTAAGATTACCATTGTAAACCACTGACTGTCCTAGAATGTTCTTTGCTAATATCTCTTCAGATGTTTTTTATGCCTCTTTTTCTCCCTTCTCTGCAACTGGAACTCCAATTACATGTATGTTAGACCATTTGATATTGTCCCACATATCTTTGTTTCCCCTTCACTCTTCTTTTCTCTTTGTGTTTTAGTTAGGAACTTAAATTGATCTATTTTCTGGCTCCATGATTCTATCCTCTGCTTTGTCTAATCTGCTGTTACACTCATCTAATAAACTCCTCACTTCTAATGCCATAATTTTCATTTCTAGCATTTCCCATTTGAGTTTTCTTTTTATAGTTTCTGTATCTCTGTTGTAATTCTCCATCTCTTCAAACATGTTGTCCATCTTCTTTACTAGATCCTTTTTTAAAATTAAAATTTATTTATCTATTTATTTTCTTTTTTAGAGATGAGGTCTTGCTCTGCTGCCTAGGCTGGAGGGTATGATCATAGCTCACTGTAACTTTGAACTCCTGGACTCAAGTGATCCTCATGCCTCAGCCTCCAAGTAGGTGGGACTACAGGCATGCACCACCAATCCCAGTTAATTTTAACACTTTTTATAGATATGGAGTCTTGGTCTCAAACTCCTGGCCTTAGGCAATCTTTTCTTCTTAGCCTCTTGAAGTGCTGGGATTACAGATGTGCCACTGCACCTGGACCAGCATTTTAATTATAGTTATCTTAAAGTCTCAGTGTGATACTTTGAACATGTGTGACATCTCTGGATATATTTCTATTGGAAAAAAAAATATATATATATATAATTTTTTCTGTTGCCCAGGCTTGAGTGCAGTGGCATGCTCATGACCACTGTAGCCTCGACCTGCTGGGCTCAGGTGATCCTTCCGCCTCAACCTTCCAAGTAGCTGAAACTACAGGTGTGTGTCACCACATCCAGCTAAACTTTTTATTTATTGTAGAGATGATGTCTTGCCAAGTTATCCTGGCTGATCTCAAACCCCTGGACTCAGGCAATCCTCTCACCTTGGTCTCCTACAGTGCTGGGATTACAGGCTTGAGCCACCACACCCGGTTGATTATTATTATTTTTTATGACCACAGGTCACATTTAATGTTTATTTATTGTTTTTATATATGTCTTATGATTTTTAATTAAATTATGGGGATTTAGTATAAAATAATAGTAGAGGCTGAAGTAAATTAATATTTACCTTCAGAAAGGAGTACACCCTTTTGTATATCAGCCTGTTAGAGGGGAGCAGAGTCAATTCAATCTGTTGTTGAGCTGAATATGCAATTTTTTTTGAAGTTTGATTTAGTTTATCACTGTCCTGAATGTTTTCAGGGTTTCTGAATTTTCTGTTTAACGTGGCCTGTATGTTAGTACTAGTGAGCTTCCAGGGATCTTGTTTTGCTTCATAGTTCACCATCAGCTTTTGGGGCAACTGATGATCTCTCCTTGTTCTACAGACCAGTTGTCACCTTTTGGGTTGCTGGGGATTTTCCTTTGCTCTCCATTCCTGGAATCTCTTATTCTGATCTTTAAAAAAAGAGGCTTGCCTGAAACAGACTTTTAGTTAGAGCCTGGAAAGAAAAGAAATCAATTTTTTCTTTTATCTACTATAATGTTTAGCTAGCAGAAGAAAGCATGTTTCCAGGACATTTTTTTCCTTTAAAATACTTCTCTGATTTTACCATTTTTTAAAGCATAACTAAACAAGTAATTAAATCTAGGATGCCTTTCTGCCTTACTAAGATCTTCTAAAATTTCTTACAGTGATAGTACAAACTGAGTTTCTTGTTTTATTTTATTTTTAATTGGCAAAAATTATATACTATTTATTATGTACAACATGGCATTTTGAAATATGTGTATACATCATAGAATTGCCCAATTAACCTAATTAACATATGCCTCATATGTTAACATATTACCTCATATACTTCACATTTTTTGTGAAGAGAATATTTAAATTCGACTTCATAGATTTTCTGTAAAATCTACTTCATAGATTTTTTTTTTGTATTTCCAAAATACAATACATTTGTAACTACCGTCACCATGTTGCACAATAGATCTCTTTAACTTATTCCTTCTACTGAACTGAAATCTTCTATCCTTTGACCTACATCTCTTCCTCCTCTACTCCCACCACTCCCAGCCCTTGGTAACCACCATTTTATAATTTGACATGTTGGTAGTGGCAGATCACAATATTTTTACTACAAAATTCTGGTCAAAAATTATACTCACAACTGAAAGAATACTGGAACAGACAAATTGTCACTGAATAATTAGAAATATATGTAGGCTAGTGAGACTTTGAGATGGAGTGAAAGATGGTAAATCTAGCATTTTCAATAGGTCAATTTAGGAGACAATGGAGTCCAGCAGTTGTGGGGAGAGCAGTGGGAGATTGCACAGTAGTAAAATTGAAAACTGAAAGTTTTGATGCCCATGTGCTTCTGAAGCTTCCTGATTTTTTGTTCTATAGAAATCTATAGAAAAAATTCAGCTTTGACTTAAGAAATATTGATTTAGTGTCAAGGTTTGTTCAACTAGCTGAACAAATTTTTGTTACTATTCTAAGTACCTCATGTAAGTGGAATCATACAGTAGTTGTCTTTTTGTGACTGACTTATTTTAAGTGATATAATGTCCTCGAGGTTCATTCACATTGTAGCATATGCCAAATTTCCTTCCTTTTCAAGGCTGAATAATATTCCATGTTGGCCGGGCTCGGTGGCTCAGCCTGTAATCCCGGCACTTTGGGAGGCCGAGATGAGTGGATTGCCTGAGCCCGCGGGTTCAAGACCCGCCTGGGCAACTTGGCGAGACCTCATCTCGACAATAAATCAAAAATTAGCCGGGCGTGGTAGCACGTGCCTGTAGTGCCAGCTACTTGGAAGGCTGAGGCAGAAGGATCACCGGAGCCCAGCAGGTCGAGGATGCAGTGGCTGGGAGCGGCCACTGCACTCCAGTCTGGGTGACAGAGTGAGATTCCAACTCAACAAAAAAAAAGTATTATAAGCTTGCTAAAAAAAAGTTGTACAGAATTCTGTGGAATTAAAAGTGATTGTCCCTCTTCACTAGTCCCAATTCACAGCAGGTACTGTTTTGTTTTGTTTTTTTTAGTTGGAGTCACACTCTTTCACCCAGGTTGGAGTGCAGTGGCATGCTCCCGGCCACCACAGCCTCAACCTGCTGGACTCAGGCGATCCTTCCGCCTCAGCCTTCCAAGCAGCAGGAACCCACAGGCATGCACCACCACGCCCAGCTAATTTTTTGATTTATTGTAGAAATGAGGTCTTACCAAGTTGCCCAGGCTGGTCTCAAACCCCTGGGTTCAGGCAATCCTCTTGCTTCTGCTTCCCAAAGTGCTGGGATTATAGGCGTGGGCCACTGAGCCCAGCCTAGCAGCTACTGTTAAAAAGTCTGGTATACATCCTTCTAGAAATTATCTGTATATACAGAAATGTGTTTTTGTTTTGAAGTATAAATAATTCTACAGATATTCCTAATATGTTAAGTAGCACAAAAGCAACAAATGAACACTAACTCTGTAGGTTGTATTTCCCAATCACATACAATTCCCAAGGGTCTCCAGGCCTGATGTCAGTACATACACAATGAAACAGATGTCCACAAATGTAGCAGCAATGACTGTCATGCCAAGACTTATTATTCATCTCCTTTACATTTAACCATTTTTCTCTCTCTTCAGCATCTAGCACAGTGCTATTCTAGGCACCTAACAGTTGTCTGTTAACATCTGTGGAGTATGTGATTTAATACCATATGACTCACTTAACTAGCTGAACCTATAGATGTTAAGAATTGGGTAAAGTTACCAAAGGTACCATTCCATTGCCTTCCTTTCTTGTGAACTGAATTTCCCCCCCTCATTAAGGGATTAGATAAGGGGTTTACTGGCTAAATGTTTTGCAGTGAAGTTCAGAACAATGGGAAAAAAGAGCTGACCATGCACAATGTCAATAAACGTACTCTTTTTTTTTTTCCTGAGTCAGAGTCTCACTCTGTTGCCCAGGCTGGAGTGCAGTGGCATGCTGCTCATGGCCACCACAGCCTTGACCTGCTGGGCTCAGGCGATCCTTCTCCCTCAGCCTTCCAAGTAGTTGGAATTACAGGTATGTGCCACCATGCCCAGCTAATTTTTTGATTTTATTGTAGCGATGAGGTCTCACTATGTTGCCCAGGTTGGTCTCGAACCCATGGGCTCAGGCAATCCTCTGGCCTCAGCCTCTCAAAGTGCTGGGATTATAGGCATGAGCCACAATGCCTGGCTAAATATACTCTTAAATCCATGCTGGTCTTTCAAATACAGTAACAAAGTGGTGATCTGCATTCCTGAAGAAAGTCAGAAATCGATTCCATCTTCCTATCTGTTTTTGAATACCAGCACTGCCATTTATTAAGTGTGTGACCTCAGAGATCTTAATCTCTCTGAGTTTTAGTTTCTTCATGTGAAACAAAATAACAAAATCTATCTTGTGCAGTTAGACTAAGAATTACATGAGATAAGACTTTTTTGAAAGGCGTGGAGAAGGTAGAAGATAATAGTGGTTGAAGCGTTCTACAGCCAGATTGCCTCAGTTAAATACCAGCTCTACCAGTTATTAGCTGATGACCTTGAGCAAATTATCTAACCTGTCACTATGCCTCAGTTTCTAATCTGTAAAATGGGAAAAATGATGATTTTGAGGATTAAGTCAGATTACATATATAGTACAGCTTTTGGCACCAACAGTAATGGTTTAATACATATTTACCATTATTACTAAGGGTACAGATCCTCTATAAAACTTTTCTTTCCCTTCTTCCCCTTCCTTCTTCTCTTTGACTCATCTAAATAGCTTAAAGTAAGATTCCAAAGCTCTTTTTCTGGGTTATGAAATGAGAGGCTGAAAGACTGAGGGTTGTATGTTGCTATGGACTAAATTGTGATTCCCCAAATTCATGTTAGGTTGAAGCCCTAACCCTAAATGTGACTGTATTTGGAGACAGAAGTTTTTAGGAGGTACAGTAGTCACCTATTATCAATGGGGGTATGTTCTAAGACCCCCAATGGATGAGTGAAACTGCAGACAGTACTGAACTCCATATACTCTATGTTTTTTCTTTACATACAAAACTATGATAAAGTTTAACTTATAAAGTAGGTACAGTAAGTATAATGGTTAATTTTAGGTGTCAGTTTGACTGGATTAAGGATTACCTAGAGATTTGGTACAGGATTATTTAAGGGTGTGTCCATGAGAGTGTTTCCAGAGGAGATCGACATGTGAATAGTGAAATGAGAGGGGAAGACTCGCTCTGTATACGGGTAGGCACCATCTAATTAGCTGGGGGTCTGGATAGAACAAAAAAGTGATTTATTCTCTCCTAGAGCTATTGTCTTCTGTCCCTGGACCTCAGACCTCCAGGTTCTTAGGCTTTTGGACTCCAAATGGGAGTTACATAATCAGCTTCCCTGGTTTTGAGCTCTTTGGACTTGGACTGAACCATGCTTCTGGCATCTCAGTGTCTCCAGCTTGCAGAGGGCCTGTTGTGGGACTTCTCAGTGTCTATAATCATGTAAGCAAATTCCCCTAATAAATCCCCTCTCATATAGTTATATATTTATCCTATTGATTCTGTTTCTCTGGGAACCCTAATACAGTAAGAGATTAACAACAATAATAAAATAGGACAATTATAATAGTAGAGTATCCACAGTTTCACAGAAGATTCATTCTTATTGTAGGTTTTAGCAACCTTGACATAGTTTTTTTTTTCTTTATCAAGAACTATCATTTTTCACTTAAAGGAAGCACTTTATGGCTTCTGTTTGACATGTCCAGATAATTAGCATGACTATTCTTGTACTTTAGGGCCGTTATTAAGTAAAACAAGGGTTATTTGAACACAAGCACCTGTGATACCAAGACAGTTGATCTGATAACCCAGATGGCTACTAAGTGTCTAAAGAATGGGTAGCATATACAGCATGAAGACGCTGGACAAAGGGATAGATTTATGTCCCAGGCAGGCCAGAACTAGACAATGTGAGATTTCATCACACTACTCAGAATGGTATGTACTTTAAAACTGATAAACTGTTTATTTCTATTTTTTTCTGTGTAATATTTCCAGACCATGGTTAACCACAAGTTACTGAAATCACAGAAAGCAAAACTGTGGATGAGGGAGGACTACTATAATTAAGGTTATATGTGACCTTAAGGGTGGGACCCTAATTTGACAGACTTGGTGGCCCTATACGAAGATAAAGATTTCTCTCTCATCTGTGGTATTTTCTAATGGGAGCCTGAGATGTATTTTTCTTGAATCTTCAAACTGGTTTCGTATTATTTTTAACAGATTTACTACCCCTCCACTATAGCATTTTACAACAGGGGACTGATGCTGAAGCTGCATGGTCTTCACATGATTTATTAAAAATGTAATACAGGTCAGGCATGGTGGCTCAAGCCTACAATCCTAGCACTTTGGGAGGCTGAGGCGAGAGGATTGCCTGAGCCCAGGGGTTCAAGACCAGCCTGGGCAATTTGGTGAGACCTCATCTCTACAATAAATCAGAAAATTAGCCAGGCATGGTAGCCTTACTTGAAAGGTTGAGGCGGAAGATTGCCTGAGCCCAGCAGGTCAAGGCTGCAGTGGGCGTGAGCGTGCCACTGCACTCCAGCCTGGGTGACAGAGTGAGACTCCAATTCAAAAAAAAAAAGAAAAATGTAAGACAGCTGTTCCCTTACGATGGGGCTACATCCCAATAATCCCATCCTGGATTGAAAATGCCTTGATATTTTCTATTTACAATGGGTTTATACAGATGTAACCCCATAGTTCACTTGACGAGTGTTCTGAATACGTATTGCTTTTGATGGGAATATAGATCTTGATAATCAAGATCTTTGGCTTGACTATTGATTCTCACAAATCAGATCTGACATTTAAAAAAAACTTGCATTGCTGGGCCAAAGCAGACACTGCACAGGCAGGAGTCTGTATGCAAATAGGGTACCTGAGCAAGATGACCCATTAATATTATTATTAATATTAATAGTCAGAAAGCAAATCACAACTTAACACCCACAGAGTAAAAGGGTGACGTTTCATCATTAAAAACAAAGGAGCAAATGATTTCTTTCATAGATTGACTCAAAACTATATACCGTTCAAGGTTTATAGAGGAGAAAATTTAGGAATAAAAATTAAGTAAATTGCAGCCATACAAAAGAAAATCATGAATTTTGTAGCAATCTGGATGGAATTAGAGTTTATAATACTGAGTGATCTCTCACAGAAACAAAGATCTGAGTATCACATGTTCTTACTCGTAAGTGGACCTTGAACAACTACCGTAATATTATAAGAAAAGAATTGATAGTGGCAGGAAACTATGGGGGGGGGCAGGGAGGTGGGATTAGTGGTAGTCAATATTTGTCTGGGGGGGCACGCCTTATCAATAAGGGTACCTGCACAATGAATATTTGTACCTGACCCTTAATTGTACCCCACAATTTTAAAATAAAAATATATATATTAAAAAAAATTAAATTACAAATTTAAAAATCACCCCCCCCCCCAAAATTAAGTAAGTTGCCTAGGTTTTGTTTTTTTGTTTTTTGAGTTGGAGTCTCACTCTGTCGCCCAGACTGGAGTGCAGTGGCCGCTCCCGGCCACCACAGCCTCAACCTGCTGGGCTCTGGCGACCCTTCCGCCTCAGCCTTCTGGGTAGCCGGAATTACAGGCGTGCGCTACCACGCCTGGCTAATTTTTGATTTATTGTAGAGATGAGGTCTCACCAAGTTGTCCAAGCATCTCAAACCCGCGGGCTCAGGCAATCCACTCACCTCAGCCTCCCAAAGCGCGGGATTACAGGCTGAGCCACCGAGCCTGGCTAGGTTGCCTAGGTTATACAGTTAACCTGATTAAGTTGGAGTTTCTGTCTGGGCAGTCTGGCTCTATCTAGATCTGTGCTCTTTAAAGCATCACAAAATTAATTGGCATAGACAGAGAAGAAATTCTCCCATGTTTATCTTGTACTAAGTAAGAATGAGAATAAATATAAACTTTTCCTTTATCTCTTTGTAGGGTCCTGAACAGGACCCCTCCCCAAATCTAATAAGATAAACATCAGCTCCCAAAAATGCCTAATATAATAAAGAATATCTTTCATCAGACCTTGAACAACTATCGTTAATACTATAAGAAAGGGACTGGCAGTAGTGGGAAACTGCCAGGGGAGGAGGAGGCATACCTCATCAACAAGGGTACCTGCATAATGAACATTTGTATACCTAACCCTGAATTGTACCCCACATATTTAAAATGAAAAAATTATTTAAAAAAAGAATATCTTTCATAGCCAGCAATAGCACTGTTAGTGGCTAGACATCAAATGTGTTCTCAATCAAATTATCAATACAGATAAAGTTGCCTGCTTTTACCACTTTGTTGAAATTTCACCCAAAGCAATAAGAAGGGAAACAGAAATAAGAGGCATATGTTGAAAATGGAAGACTGTATTAGTATCATCTGCAGATGATTCACCTATGAAACTTAAGAGAATCAGGTGAAGAAATACTTTTAGGTTTTTTTGCAGAAGTTTTTTTTTTTTTTTTTTTTGAGTTGGTGTCTCACTCTGTGGCCCAGGTTGGAGGGCAGTGGCACACTCCTGGCCACTGCATCCTTGACATGCTGGGTTCAGGTGATCCTTCCGCCTCAGCCTTTCAAGTAGCTGGAACCACAGGTGTGCACCACCATGCCCTGTTGATTTTTTGATTTATTGTAGAGATGGGGTCTCGCCATGTTGCTCAGGCTTGTCTCAAACCCCTGAGCTCAGGCAATCCTCTCACCTCGGCCTCCCAAAATGCTGGGATTATAGGTGTGAGTCACTGTGCCCAGCCTGTAAAAGTTTTATAGTGATGAATATATAAGAAATACACATAAAAATCAATAAATCTTTTACATACTAGCATTAAATTCTTTAAAAATATATCTAAAAAATAGTATTCACAACAATAACTAAAGTAAAATGAATCAAAACAATCTTTGCAAGAACTATTTAGGGCAAGGCACGATGGCTCACATCTATAATCCTAGCACTTTGGGAGGCTGAGGTGAGAGAACTGCCTGAGCCCATGGGTTCGAGACCAGACTGGGCAATTTGGCGAGACCTCATCTCTACAATAAAAAAAGAACGAGATGAAGAAAACTATAAGAAGTCCTATACTTTGACCCAGTAATTCATCATCTAGAAATCTACTTATGGAAAGAGTCAGAACTTCAAACATTTATTAATAAGTTTTTAAGTACTTAAATATTATAATTTTTTTTCTTTTTTTTTTGAGACAGGGTTTTGGGGTTTTGGTCTGTTGCCCAGGCTGGAGTGTAATGAAATGATTATATAATAGATCACTATAACTTTGAATTACTCCCACCTGCCTCAGCCTCCCAAGTAGCTAGGCCTACAGGTGTGCACCACCATAGCTGGCTAATTTTCCTGTTGAGATAAGGAGCTCGCTGCGTCACCCAGGCTGGTCTTGAACTCCCGGCCTCAAGTGATCCTCCTGTCTTGGCCTCCCAAAGTGCTGGGATTACAGGTGTGAGCCACCATGTCTGGCTTAATATTAGAAAAAGTTAAAATATTCAATAGTAGGAGAATGTTAAATAAGTTATGGTACATCTTTATGATCAAATCTTTACAACCACTTAAGACTTTTAAGGATTATTTAATGATATGGGGAAATGCTAAAAATATTCTCTACTAGATAAAAGCAGGATATAAAATTTCTTATACCATCGAATGCTAGTTTTGTTTAATACTGGGCAGATGATTCTAATTTTCCCATAATTTTCTGAAGTATTCCCACCCCTATGTCTTAGTTTTCATGACATCAAACTTCTAATTCTTCTCTCATTATAGTTTGTGGGTTTCGCTTCCTCTGAATGATCCCCTACTCTCTTATCACTCCAGCTAATCCAGGGCAATTTCATTCACTGCAAAGGCTTTAATCCTCTCATATGCTAAAGAGTCCTAATCTATCTCCTCATAACCCAGTTCTCCTTCTTTGCAAACTATCCTAATCTTTAGCCATCTAGATATCTAGGTAGGTTTTTATTATCCCAGATTTCTTCTGTTCCTTGAATTCCTGCTAGATCAATTTTTTTTTGAGACAGGGTCTGGCTCTGTCACCCACATTGGAGTGCGATGGTACGATCATAGCTCCTTGTAATCTTGAACTCCTGGGTTCAGGCAATCCTCCTGCCTTGGCCTCTCAAAGTCCTGGGAGTACAGGTCTAAGCCACCATGCCCAGCTCCCACAACCTCTTAAAATAAAACTTGAATTCATTCCCTCATCTCCATCTCGGCTGCTGCTACTCTAAATTGAGACATTCTCCTTTAGACTAACTGGTCTACAATCTTGATCTTTTCAATCCTATCCATCATTAAAGTGATCATTCTACAGTACAAAACTCATCATTACTCTCCACTATTTATAGTTTACATTTCTATGTGATGTCATGAAGGTTCAAACAGGAAGAAGTGCATGTTCTGTGAAGGCTAATTCATTCACAGCTTACAAAAACACCACTGCCTTTTCCATTGGGGAAAAAAAGCAGCTTACTAAGGCAGATGCTGAAATGAAAAAGAAAACTCAGGGGGAATGACTAAGCTCATGGAAAAGGCATGAAGCTAAGCTAAGCCTAACAATCCACTGGATTTTTCTCATCAAAGTGGGTTTTTAAAAATCAGCTTAACACCATCAATAGCTTCTTCCCATCCCTAGGCTCTGCTGTAGATCATCTTAAGGTGCTAGGCAGTTTTCCACATGCTACCTACAGAACCTAGTCTATCTTTCTTTTTTTTTTTGAGTTGGACTCTCACTCTGTCGCCCAGACTGGAGGGCAGCGGCTGCTCCAGGCCACTGCAGCCTTGACCTGCTGGGTTCCTGCGGTCCTTCCGCCTCAGTCTTCCAAGGAGCTGGAACTACAGGCGCACACTACCACGCCCGGCTAATTTTTTAATTTATTGTAGAGATGAGGGCTCGCCAAGTTGCCCAGGTGGGTCTCAAACCCGCGGACTCAGGCAATACACTCACCTCAGCCTCCCAAAGCGCGGGATTACAGGCTGAGCCACCGAGCCCGGCTAGTCTATCTTTCTAATCTGCTTTCCTTTGTCTATCTCTGTTTAACTTACCCTTTATTAAACTTTGCTGTGGATTTGACATTTGAAATATACCTTGCTGTTTCCTAAGCAGTCTTGAACCTAGGAACCAGCCAGGTCACCCCCCTAGACCTTCACTAACCAAACTGAACAACAAAAACAACAACAAACTCAGTCTATGAGGGGTATAAAGCATACAGGCTTTGCAATACAATGAAATAAAAGAAGCATTTTTTTCCTACCTATAGCCATTCTTAACACTCTGCTGGCAAATGTCATCTGCCACTATAAAGATTGAAAATATACCATTCCTTTTCATTTCCTGAACTGAACTTCCTACCAATTAAAAAAAAAAAAAAAGACCGAAAATATTAGATATGGGTTTTCCCAGTAGGTAGACTTTTTGTAAGATGTTCTTATCCACTCACATTAGTTTTTAATGTCTTTTGAGTATACCACTGCACATTTATTGTCAATGAATTTCTACATTGTTAAAAGATAAATTACCTGTTGTCAATAATCATTACACTGGAGGATGGAATCCCCAAAACATCACAGCTCTGCAAAAGTTCTTTCTTACGAATTTCTCCTTGATTGTAGTAATTTCCTGAGGATAACAAATATATAGTGGCAGTTTTCTTTAGCAGTAGAGACTTGTCTGTTAACTCATTCTTATCCTATTTTGGTTCCCTAAAGGATTTAAGCTGCCTGAAAAATGTGTGGCTATGATAAAAAGTTGAAGAAACTACAACGTGAAGGTTGCTATAATATACTCCTGTGAGAAGACTACCAGTAGTACAATTTGTAGAATCATGATTAATAATTCTTTCCCATCTCTGGATTTACCTATCTGTCTGCTTGCATTTTGGTCATATGCTTGAGGCAGCATGATACACAGCCAAGAATACTGGCTTTGAAATTAAGCAGATTGGCCGGGCTCAGTGGCTCAGCCTGCAATCCCAGGGCTTTGGGAGGCCAATGCAAGTGGATTGCCTGAGTCCATGGGTTCAAGACCAGCCTGGACAACTTGGCGAGACTTTGTCTCTGCAATAAATAAAAAATTAGCCGAGTGTGGTAGTATGCGCCTGTAGTTCTGGCTCCTTGGAAGGCTGAGGCTGAAGAATCGCCAGAGCCCAGTAGGTTGACACTGGGGTGGCGGTGAGCGTGCCACTGCACTTCAGCCTGGGTGACGGACTGAGACTCCAACTCAAAAACAACAACAAGAACAACCAACAAAAAGAAATTAAGCAGATTTAGGATTGATTCTTGTATAGGCACTCAGAACAATTGGGGTACTAGTCACAGTATTAGTCTGGACCCTTTAAACAGATAGTCCTCACATAGCTGTTTAACATCGAGTTAAAGAAGAGGTTTTATGAGCTTATTCTTGCTAGTATTAAAAGAAAAATAAAGAAGAAGCTGTTATTCCTGAGTACTAAAGAAAAACGTGCACGTACCATTCAGGAAAACATTCTGTTTTGAAGAGTTTAGCAACCAATTATCTCAGCATATTCCGAGATCTCAGCCCCACTGGCACCCCAAAAAGCTTGTGTATTCTTTATTTTCCCTGTACAGATACTATAATTCCTAAGAATAGTTCTGGTAAATAGAACTCCTCTTTATTTTTACAAATGATAATACAGTGACATTTTGGTATCATCTAAGCTGCACTTATTGTGAGCAACTGTCTAGCTAATGCAACTCTTAATTCAACCCTCCAGCAAATAATTGCATGTGCGATTTGTGCAAATTATCCTTCCTTTCTTCCTGAATTACAATTCATCTCCATCATTCAGATCAAATGTTATTTCCTCTACTTGGTCTCTCCTATTTTCTCCGGCAAGTAATAATTTCTCTTATTCTGCTCATAAGTATGAACTTTTCTCCATGATCAGATTAATTCCTAAATGTCACTGACCATAAAAGTCATGGTTTCATTAAACTTTGTATCATCCCTGATATCCAGCACTCTGCAGGCACTCATGAATGATTGAAAATATGAGATATTTTTTCCCAGTACGTAGACTTTTCATAAGATGTTCTTATCCACTCACATTACTTTTTGTGTCTTTTGAGTATACCACTGCATATTTATTGCCAATAAATTTTGACACTGTTAAAAGATAAATTACCTGTTATCCATAATCATTTCACTGGAGGGTGAAATTCCCAAAACATCACAGTGAGGTTCCGCTCACTGTTCCAGATAACTTAGAAGAAAAACTTCCATGTGAAACCTTTCCACCCTGCTAAGGGTTACTCTAGTGCTAGCTTTGAAATGTCTGAACTCAGATAGGAGACAGTCATAACATTGTACCTAACAAAGAGACTAACCTTAAAAAGACTGCAGATAATAGCTTTAATTTTATAATGTTCTCACACCTTTTTTAAAGAGTTTTCTTTTCTTAGAAAATCAGATGAACATTATATTTTAGGTTTCCCTCAAACCCATACACATACTCTTTCCTAATTTTTCCCTAGGCAACTTGCTCTTTGGGGATAAATGAAGTCTAATGTACACTCATGATGCAGTTTTAAAGTTCAGAACCATACACATCAGTGTATGATTATGGTTATGAGAAGTTGTTGAGAATTAAGGCTAATGTATTTATGGGATTAGTTTTATTGCTTTGTGTTTGAATTAAGGAATTTACAACAGGTTAGGGGGTTGAAGTGAAGGACTATTTTAACTATTTTCAATAAGTTTGGTGTACATGTTGGTACTTCAGAATACATGTCTGAGATTCTCAGCAGCTTTTAAATAATACATTTCAAGCCTGGACACAGCAGCTCACACCTGTAATCCCAGTACTTTGGGAAGCCAACGAGGGAGGATTGCTTGAGTTCAGAAGTTTGAGATTAGCCTAAGCAATATAGCAAGATCTTGTGGCTACAAAAAAAAAAAAAAAAAAAATCAATAAATTAGCCAGGCATGGTGGCATGTGCCTATAGTCCTGGATACTCAGGAGATTGAGAAGGAAGGATCATGGGAGGTTGAGGTTGCAGTGAGCCGTGCCTGTGCCACTGTACTCCAGCCTGGGCGACAAGAGTGAGACTTAGACTCAAAAAACAAAAATCAAAAAACAGATTCACATGGTTAAAAAAATAAAAAGAAACAGAAGCATTTAAGGTAAAAAAAAAAAAAAAGTAAAAAGTAAAAAAGCACCCTTCTCCCATTCCTTTACCCTGTTCCCTACCTAGAAATTTTTAACTTGTTAGAACGAGAAGTAGACTGGGAATAAAGGTATCGTGGTCCCAACACCACCAGGCCTTTTACTAATGACATGAATTTGGAGCAATTCCTTAAGTTCCTGGGTTTCAGGAATGCCAGCAAAGTTTTTCCTTGAACATGACCAACTAATTCTAAAATGTATTTTGAAGAAAAACGTCCAAGTTTCCTCAACTATAAAATGAGGGAGTTTAGGCTCTATGTCAGAATCTATCCGGGATAACAGAAACCACATCAAATATTTACAACAGCAAGAATTTAATGCAAACATTTTAATATATAACTGATGGAATATATAAAACCAACAGGGAACAGTGAAGTGATCCAGAGTTAGAGACAGCAAGAAGTGACTACTAACCCATATTGTTTTTGTTGGAGAAACAAAAGAAGGCAGTGTTATTGGGGTCCAGAGGCCTACCATTTTTAAAGGAAGCTGAAACCAAGAGACCAAAATCTCTTCTGTTAGAATGAGTCCAAAGAACCCAGTTTAAGAAATCACAATTTCTTTTTTTTTTTTTAGCCAGTCAAAATGGGGGGTTATATCCCAATTTTAGTGACACTAGTTGTTAATAAGTTCTGATAACCCACTACCATAGGACCGGCCTTTTTTTTTTTTTGAGTTGGATTCTCACTCTGTCATCCAGTCTGGAGTGCAGTGGCATGTTCATGGTTACCGCAGCCTTGACCTGCTGGGCTCAGGCAATTCTTTCGTCTCAGCCTTCCAAGTAGCTGGAACTACAGGCATGTGCCACCAGCCCGGCTAATTTTTTTGTGTGTGTGTGAATTGGAGTCTCTCTCTGTTGCCCAGGCTGGAGTGCAGTGGCATGCTCCTGGCTACCGCAGCCTCGACCTGCTGGGCTCCGGCGATCCTTCTGCCTCAGCCTTCCAAGTAGCTGGAACTATAGGTGTGCGCTACCATGCCCGGCTAATTTTTTGATTTATTGTAGAGATGAGGTCTCGCCAAGTTGCTCAGGCGGGTCTCAAACCTGCAGGTTCAGGCAATTCACTCACCAGCCTCTCAAAGTGAGGGATTACAGGCGTGAGCCATCACACCCGGCTGAAAATCACAATTTAAAAGTGACACTATAATTTAAAAATTATCAGGCAATCCACTCACCAGCCTCCCAGAGTGAGGGATTACAGGCTGAGCCACCGAGCCCGGCTAATTTTTTGATTTATTGTAGAAAGGAGGTCTCACCAAGTTGCCCAGGCTGGTCTCGAGTCCCTGGGTTCAGGCAATTCTCTCATCTCCACCTCCCAAAGTGCTGGGATTACAGGCGTGAGCCATCACACCCGGCTGAAAATCACAATTTAAAAGTGACACTATAATTTAAAAATGTCCAAATAACTTCAACAGACATTCTCTAAAGAAGATATATACGGCCAATAAGCACATGAAATGCTCATCACCAGTAGTCATTAGGGAAATGCAAATCAAAACCACAATGAGATTTCACATGCACTAGGATGGCCATGGTAAAAAAAAATAAAAAAGAAAATTGCAAGTATTGACAAAGATGTGAAGAAACTGGAACCCTAGTGCATTGCTGGTGGGAATGTATAATGGTATAGCTGCTATGGAAAACAGTTTGGTGATTCTTTGAAAATTTAAACATAGACTTTCCATATAACTCAGCAATTATACTCACAGGTATATACTCAAAAGAACCGAAAACTTGGCCAGGCGTGGTGGCTCAAGCCTGTAATCCCAGCACTTTAGGGGTACAAGGTGAGAGGATTGCCTGAGCCCAGGGGTTTGATACCAGCCTGGGCAACATGGTGAGACCCTGTCTCTACAATAAATCAAAAAATTAGCCAGGTGTGATGGTGTGCACCTGTAGTTCCAGCTACGTGGAAGGCTGATGTGGAAGGGTCACCTGAGCCCAGTAGGTCAAGGCTGCGGTGGCCGTGAGCATGCCACTGCACTCCAGCCAGGATGACAGAGTGAGACTTCAAATCAAAAAAAAAAAAAAAAAAAAATTGATAACTGGTAGTCAGATACTTGTACAATGATGTTCATAGAAGCATTATTCACAATAGCCCCTGAGATGAAAACAACCCAAACTTCTATCAATAGGTGAATGAATAAACAAAATGTGGTATAGACATACAATGGAATATTAACCAGCCATAAAAAAGAAGGAAGTTCTGATACATGCTACCACATGAATGAACTTTGAAAACATTATGCTAATTAACATAAGCCAGACATAAAATGACAATTACTGTACGATCCTACTTATACGAGTTACCTAGAATAGTCAAATCCATAGAGACAGAAAGTAGAATAGTGATTGCCAGGGGCTGGGGAGAGGAGGGAAACTGAAAGTTATTGTTTAATAGATACAGAGTTTCTTTTTGGTATGATGAAATAGTGGTGATGGTTACATAATATTGTGAACGTACTCACTGAATCAAACACTTAAAAATGTTTAAAATGGTAAATTTATGTTATATATATTTTACTACAACTTAAAAAATAGGAAAAAACTAGGTTTTTACTGAATAAAAATGCTCAATTATGAGATATCACTATAAAACAATTTTAAATTTTTTTTTTAAATTGTATAACAATTTTAAAAAAGATCATTAAAATAAAATTTTAAAAAATGCTGAGCACATATCTATACAGCTAAGAACAAGAAATACTGTCACATGCTTTTATCAGTCGATATAGTCATACTTGGGAGTAGTGTCATTTTTCATTATTCCCAAAACAATTGCATTCATATTGACTTTTACTAATGAAATTGCTACTTTTCATTAGTTTCTTTGATCTGTGACTTACAGGTGGTCATTAACAAGGCCAAACATACAGCAATCTGTCTTTTTCTCCATAGGACAGGCATATTAGTATCAGATAGAACAAGAACTATGCTGACATGAGAACAGTGTCCAGTTCACTGCAGTGAAGTTCTAATAAGTACTTACAATACTAAGTTCTTCAAAATACATTACATTTTGTTGATTATTCTCATTCTATATTTCTATCCGATTAGTACTACTGCATTTTCTTTTTTTAACTTACATCTTTTTATTGTTCACATGCCAGCTTTGACATTGTGTAATTTCTCTTTGTTCTCCGACATAATCACTTCCCTAATTTTTATTAGCATTTCTTTAATGGCTTCTTATAGTTTAATCAAGCCCTCTATTTTTATAAAACTCTAACTCATTAATAAAAACTCTGAAAAGTATAACATTCTCCAATCAAGCAAGTAATTAGCAAGACATAAATTAAAAAAAATTTTTTTAGGAGATGAAGTCTCACTCTGTTGCCCGGGCTGGAGTGCAGTGGTGTGACCATAGCTCACTGTAGCCTCCAACTCTTGGGCTCAAGTGATCCTGGCACCTCACCTCCCAAGTAGCTGGGATTATAGGTGCAAGTCATCACATCCAGCAAGAAATAAACATGCTGAAGGACATAAACATTTCTATAAGCCCTGTATACTATGATAAGTTCAAAATAGGGGTGTGTGTATAAGGTTACCTGGCACATAAATTCTAAGCTTTATTATAATAAAAAGGCAAGTAAACACACATTTAGAAATGCATAACATTTGAACAAACAGGTAACCTACTAATTAACCCATCAGCATCAGTATTTATGAATAGGCATATGTTTTTAGTTAGTCATTGGATGTTATTAATTCTTTGGGTGGTGTGATTATATGGTAACCATATAAACCTAAACCTTAGAGAAAAGTACATGTATGTTACTAAACAGAACAAGAGATATAACCTTTAAATATTATTTTGAAATTTTTAAAGTACTTTAAATAAATATAATTCATATTTTTAAAATATTACGAATTTATTCCATTAATAGGATGCAGTCAATACGTAAGATCATATATATGTGTGTGTGTGTGTATACACACACACACACACACACACACACACACACTTTTTAAAATCTGGTGTCTTGCTCTTCCTCCCAGGCTGGAGTGCAGTAGCATAATCTCCGCAGTCTAGACCTCCTTCAGTCTCCCAGCTGGGACTACAGGCATGCACCACCACACCCAGCTAATTGTTTTGATTTTTTGTAGAGGCGAGGTCTCACTATGTTACTTAGGCTGATCTCGAACTCCTGGGCTCAAGTAATCCTCCCTTTTGGCCTCCCAAAGTGTTGGGATTACAGGCATGAGCCATCGTGCCTAGCCTTAAGATAATTTTTTTTTTTTTTTTTTTTTTTGAGTTGAAGTCTCACTCTGTCGCCCAGACTGGAGTGCAGTGGCCGCTCCCGGCCACCGCAGCCTCGACCTGCTGGGCTCCGGCGATCCTTCCGCCTCAGCCTTCCAAGTAGCTGGAA
>CAUYQG010145792.1:0-14507 GCA_963574415.1 Tarsius wallacei
GGTAGTATCTACCAAAGTGAAATAACTGTATCCATACTCATTAGCTTTACCTAGGCATATAAGCAACAGAAATATACACATATGTTCACCATTAAAAATGTACAAGAATATTCTTGGAAATTCTATTTTTTTTTTTTTTTGAGTTAGAGTCTCACACTGTCGCCCAGACTTGAGTGCAGTGGCTGCTCCCGGCTACCGCAGCCTCGACCTGCTGGGCTCTGGCGATCCTTCCGCCTCAGCCTTCCAAGTAACTGGAACTACAAGCGCGCGCTACCACACCCGGCTAATTTTTTGATTTATTATAGAGATGAAGTCTCGCCAAGTTGCCCAGGTGGGTCTCGAACCCGCGGGCTCAGGCAATCCACTCACCTCAGCCTCCCAAGGCACGGGATTACAGGCTGAGCCACCAAGCCCAGCTAGGAAATTCTATTTTTTTTTTTTGAGTTGGAGTCTCACTCTGTCGCCCAGACTGGAGTGCAGTGGCCGCTCCCGGCCACTGCAGCCTCGACCTGCTGGGCTCCGGCGATCCTTCCGCCTCAACCTTCCAAGTAGCTGGAACTACAGGCACGTGCTACCACGCCCGGCTAATTTTTTGATTTATTGTAGAGATGAGGTCTCGCTTGCCCAGGCGGGTCTTGAACCCGCGGGCTCAGGCAATCCACTCACCTCAGCCTCCCAAAGCACGGGATTACAGGCTAAGCCACCGAGCCTGGCTAGCACTTGCTTTTTCACCTTGCACTTTTATGGCATGGAAATGGCTTCTTTCCTTAAATCTTATAAACCATCCTCTGCTAGCTTCAGACTTTTCTCCTGCAGCTTTTTCTCCTCTCTCGACATTCATTTAATTGAAGAGCGTTAGGGCCTTGCTGTGGATTAGGTTTTGGCTTAAAGGAATGTTGTGGCTATTTTGTTCTTCTATCCAGACCACTCACATTTTCTCCATATTAGCAATAATGTTGTTTTTCTTTCTTATCATTCATATGTTTACTGGAATAGCACTTTTAATTTCCTTCAGGAGCTTTTCCTTTGCATTTATAGTTTGACTAACTGTTTGGTATATGACACTTGGCTTTCAGCCTGTCTTGGCTTTCAGTGTGCCTTCCTCACTAAATGGAATCATTTCTTGCTTTTGATTTCAAATGAGAGACATGCATCTCTTCTTTCACTTGACCACTTAGAGGCCATTTTAGAGTTATTAATTGGCCTAATTTCAATATTGTTGTGTCTCAGGGAATAGGGAGACCCCAGGAGAGGGAGAGAGATGGGAAAAGTCGGTCAATTGAATTTGCAGTCTTCTATGAGCAAGGTTTAAGACACACCAAAACAATTACAATAGTAACATCAAAGATCCCTGATCACAGATCACCATGACACATACCAGGGATATTCCCCAAAACCAGAATTATCTTTTGGTGGGTGGGCCCCTTTGTAGTACAGGCATCCTCCTCTAGAAAAGTGTTCTAGGAACCCATCAGCATCAGTGTACCAGCTAGTGTTGTTGTGGGAGACTGTGTTTGGCTTTGGTGAATTTTTTTTGGAGATTCTTTTAGTGTGTTTACCCCTTTCATGATGGGTGATTTATGAACGCCACTGCCCACACTGTGCTGAGTGTTCAGCAGTTTTTGACCAAAAACGACATGACCTTCGTGACCTACCCTTTACACAATCTTGTCCCAGCTACTTTTTTGTTTTCCTGGATTAAAAAAGTTCTCAAAGGGAAGCATTTTGCTGACGTAGAAGGGGTGAAACAAAAAATGACAGAAGCACTAAAAGGTATCAAAATTGACAAGTTCAAAAACTGTTTTGAGCAGTGGAAAAGTGTCTCTGTAGGTGTATTGCATCAAATAAAGAGTACTTTGAGGGTGACTGAAGTTTAAACAAGTAAGAATAAATACACAATTTTAAAATAAATTTCAGGTTTTTCTGCGTCCCCCTCATATAAGAGTATTGAGAGAGTTTCAGATATTGTGAAAATTACCAAAATGTGACACAGAGACATAAAGTGAACATGTATTATTGGAAAATAGCACTGATAAGATTTATTCACTGCAGGGTTGCCACAAACCTTCAATTTGTAAAACAATATCTGCAAAGTGTAATAAAATGGGATATGCCTGTATATCTTCAATTCTTTCCTAGTTCTCTGGGTATCCTACGTTGAAAAGTATTAGACATTTGTGCAGATATGAGGATTCTAGAGGCTTCCTTCCTGGTCGCAAAATCTGTAAGTCTTAAGAGGGAGGGATTGTCTTTGCTTTCTTATGCCCAAAAATATGGGATTGTATATGTGCATCAGGATCAGGGAATAAAAGTTAACTTCTCCAGAACTGCCCTGTCATTCAAAAGGCTAATATTTGCTACTTTCATATTTTATACAGGCAGTAAGCGTTAATTATGTCTTTCATCTTTGAGTGGATCTACAATGGCTTCAGCAGTGTGCTCCAGTTCCTAGGTAAAGCCATTTCCCTGAAATATAGTTTCAAACTTTGTGCATTTCTTTCAATAATTTACATACAAGCAGCCTTTGGTGTGTAGAGAGCAAATGTGTTAACAATTTTTTTTCTCTTTTAGGACTCTACAAGAAATCTGGAAAACTTGTATTCTTGGGTTTGGATAACGCAGGCAAAACCACTCTTCTTCACATGCTCAAAGATGACAGATTGGGCCAGCATGTTCCAACACTACATCCGAGTAGGTTTGAAGATAACCAAGCAACCTTTTGATCTTTCAAAGTCAGTGTCAGGTGGAAAGGATGAATTCCCAGTTGATGCAATTCTTTTATTAACTGAGGTCTCAAAAGCCAGCTCACTTGAAAAAGTTCCCTGCAGGATACACTCAGGTCAGATATTCGTAGACCTAAACCTCTGGAACTTTGTTGCCATCTTTTGTCACTGGTCCTATAATGGAGCACATCTCCAATACCTACTTTTAAGAGCAGAAAACACCTTGGAGAAAAACTTCAGGCTTGTAGAATAGTTTAAAAACATTTTCTCTTTATATCCTTGCTATGTTGCCCATGCTGGTCTCAAACTCCTGAGCTCAGGCAGTCCTCCCATCTCAGTCTCCTGAGTAGTAGGTTTGTGCCACCATGTCCAACTTTTTGTATTCCTTTCTTTATAAGATGTGAAAGCTTTATTAATTTTTGAATTGATATTGGCTTACAGTACTAGTAGTTGGACCTTGTTGGATTGAGAAGTTTACTTCTTTCCTTTTTTTTTTTAATAATTTTTCAGCATCAGAAGAGCTGACGATTGCTGGAATGACTTTTACAACTTTCGATCTTGGTGGGCACGAACAAGGTAAGAGATGACTCAGTGGAAGCATGGTGTTGACTTATGGTTCATTTTGAATCCCCCCTCCTTTCTTTTTTAAAGCCTTGTGTCATTTTTGCCTTTCAGGTAACTTGGATTACGATCTTCTTCAGTAAAGTTGTTTTATTCACTTATTATTTTTAAGTAATTTCAAACGAGCCCAAAGTTGCATAAAGAAGACACTAGAAGTCCACTCACCTATACCTTTTGCCTATAGTATCCCCTTCTCTCTATAATATATACTAATTTTATTTTTTCTGAACCACCTGTGAGTGTATCATGCCCTTGTACTGCTTAATACTTTAGTACCTATTTTCTGTGAACAAAGATATTCCCTTAAATATATAATCCTAATAGTTATCAAATCCAGAAAGTTTTCTTTTTATCTACTCTATACCGTATGTTCCTTTTGTCAGTTGTCCCAATAATCTCTTTTATAGTCTTTTTTCTTCTTGAACAGATCTAGTACAGTATCATGTATTATATTTAGTTAACAAGTCTCTTGTATTCTTTATTCAGTGGAGTTTAAGTATGTAGGAAATTAATTTATTATTTGTAAGTAATTTCAGACTTTCAAAATTTGCAAAAATAACACAGTAACTACATGTGATCACTCTGATCTAAGTTGATATGTTGAATACCTATTTGGAACAGTTGGTGGAACATTTTCTTTTACCCCTTTGCTTTCCTCTTAAGTAGTTTTTGCCTCAAGCTATGTGTGTTTGGTTTCCAGATTCCTATAGTAATGTGTCTTGTATGTGTTTTAGAGACATACCAAATGGGCATCTTTATCTGATAAACACGTTTACATTTGGCAAGACTCTGAATAAGAGTAAAACGTTTAAGACGTGGGACTATTTTGGGAAGTCAGGGAAAATAAACTATTGAGATTCTGTCAGATTTACTCATTTATTATTAAGTTGAAAAGTCTCCTTTGGGAAGTATATTAGATTGAAGCTAATATAGTTTATAAAAAATATATAGTTGGTTGAGTGTGGTGGCTCATGCCTATAAACCCAGCACTTTGGGAGGCTGAGAGGATTGCCTGAGCCCACGAGTTCGAGACCAACCTGGGCAACTTGGCAAGACCTCATCTCTACAATAAATAACAAAAATTAGCCATGTGTAATGGCGCATGCCTGTAATCCCAGCTGCTTGGTAGGCGGAAAGCTCACCTGAGCCAAGCAGGTTGAGGCTGTGGTGGCCATGAGCATGCCACTGCACTCCAGCCTGGACGACAGAGTGAGATTCCCACTCAAAACAAAACAAAACAAAATATATATATATTTAAATAGAATATTGGTCATTTCTAATTGCTTGGCCTAATTTTATAGTCTGTGGCTGCATTAATTATATATATGTTGTACGATTATAATCACATTAAATACCTGTAAAGAAACAAGATTGGAAGAAAACATACCAAAACATTAACAGGTGGTATGTTTTGATGGAGGGATCATAAATTGTAGCATTGCCTTTTTTTCTGTAAAGAGCTTACATTATTTTTATTTTGGTAGGCATGGATATATAGAATGTTTTCTACTTCTTCCACAAAAGGATTTGTAACTGCTTACAAATTTAAATTCAGAGCAAGATAAGACTGAACCAAGACCATCTGGAGAATGCAGACGGAATAGACACCAGATGGTTTTAGATACCTGGACTGGGAATTTTTAGATTATATAGTGTGATAAATTTAGCTTCCTGGTTTTGTTAAAGAAAGAAGGGAAATGTGTTGATGTATGTAGTTTTGTTTTGTTTAATTAACTGAGGAAAATTACTTAACAGAAACACTTTTACATAGTAACCTAGGCAGCATTTTATAGAAGTTACTAAAATACTGTACATCTGGAGGTTTCCTTTTTTATCTGTATAACTTTAAATTTTTAACTTATAAAAGCTGTACAGGTTTAATGTGGCAAAATCAGTATAGACATATGAAAAGCAAAACTGGAAGTTTCCCTGACCTCTCCTTCCCAGTCCCACTCTTAAGAGGTAACCATTATTAATGGATGTAGAGAGGCTTCCTTATTTTTCCATTGCAAGGACTAAAATCAATGGCTTAGAGTTTATAGTATAATTAAGGCACTGCTCCTCAACCGTTATCATTTCATGTCAAAAACCAAAGAAAGTAACATTTATTTATAAGGCATGCTGGGTTAAATATGGGAGGCTGAGGTAACTGGCCTGGGGGCTTCAACCACCTGTCAGGCCCAGTCTTCCTAAGGGTTGAATGGATGACTGTGTAAACCTATCTGCACATGTGTTGGCTGGGAACTACGTGGGGGCTAAAGTTATACAGACAAACAATTTGTATCCTGATGTTTTAAATTCAGAGGTTACAAACCAAAATTGGCTCCTGGAGTGAGGCAGGCCATTTAAGTGAGTAAAGTTGGGTGTAAGACAGTAGGGAGTGGTGAAAATTCTGACAAACTGAAAAGCTCAGATATCATCTAAAGGGGCAGCCACCATTCAGTTCCAGCTGATTATTGGCAAGTAGGTAATTAGGCATGGAATTGCCAGATGTTTCAATTTCTCAAGGAAGGCAGAAACTCTGATTTTCAGATTTTCAAAAGTCAGGTTCAGCTTCTGGACCATCAGTTTGCATCCTCTGTTCTGACTTGGTACTGGCCAGGACTTGGAAAATCCATAGGGAGTGTAATCTTACTGGAACCTGGCCAAGATATGTCCATTCTGTAGACTATTAATAATTTTCTAAATATATATATATTTTTAACTGATGAAACTATGTGTCAACTTTGTCTTTTAGCACGTCGGGTTTGGAAAAATTATCTCCCAGCAATTAATGGAATTGTCTTTCTGGTGGACTGTGCAGATCATTCTCGCCTCATGGAATCCAAAGTTGAGCTTAATGTATGTTTATATACATATTTTTCCTTTTTTGGTCTTTATTTATGTAAGGAATACAGTTCAGTAGTTCCAGTACCTAATTATTACAGTTAATATTTGATGAAAAGACCTAGTTGCAGTAAGAAAATGTTTTAAAATCTAAGCCAGTGCTTTTCACTGTCCTGAGGAAACTCATCTTGACTGAGTTGGCCTGAGTGGCTATATGGCCCAGATTGCTCTGGACACTCCCCATTTATGCCTGTTGTTCCAGCATGTATCTTGTGTAGTCACTCTTTAAAACTAGTGTTGGCATAGTGAAAGCCTAAAGGAGTTATGGAGTTGTCTATACTTTGAATCTGTGTTCTCAAGCTGTGCCTACCCATCCTCCTACTAACTGACTTGCCAGGCCTTCACAGTCTGTTCTCAGTCTTCAGTTTTGGTTGCATGCATCCTTTGATACTATCAAGGACTCACTTCAGGTTTTCTCTTTTGTCAGCATTGCATTTTCCGGGCTTGATGGTTTCTATAATATTGCCTTTGTTATCCCTATTCCTTCACCCTGTATCTCTTCTTTCTCTTTGATTTGTAACTGTCTCCCTGCATTCTTGTTCCTGGCAATTTGAACCTATCTCAGATTTATTTGTAAGTATGTTTCTTACGTCTGACGTCTGTTGCTCTGGTCTCATGTAGGATTGCCTGCTTGGCAGTCCTTACCTTACTTGAGCTCTTGGCACTGGCCATTCTCTTTCTTTAACCTCATTTAAATACTCTTGATTTTGGTGCTATCTCTTTGGCTATTACCTCTGAGTCTCTTTCACAAGTGCTTGTTCCTCTGCTTAGCCCTTAAATGTTGGTATTTCCCAGGGTCTATAATTTCTCCCAGGCTGCTCTCATCTACTCCCATTCCTTCATCTGGCACCTATATGTCAGTGACTCAAGTGGATTTCCCTCCTCTAGACCACTCCTGATCTCCAGTCTCATACGTAATGCTGCTTACTAGATAACTTCACCTCCTGATTGTTTTCGTCGAATGAAACTATTGATCTGCCCCTATTAGCTATCTGGACATGCAGCAATTTGATTCCACCATGACATGCAGTGTCATTTATTCTAGAAGGAACTTTCTCAGACTTGTCATTGCCCTGTCTAATATCCTTTGATAATTCTCTGTCACTTTCAGCATTATATCTACCAGTCTTTGCATAGCACAGATTTTTCATGATCCTCCCTCTGTTTATTTTTTTTAATTTTATTTTTTTTTGAGTTGGAGTCTCACTCTGTCACCCAGACTGGAGTGCAGTGGCCGCTCCTGGCCACCACAGCCTCGACTTGCTGGGCTCCAGCGATCCTTTCGCCTCAGCCTTCCAAGTAGCTGGAACTACAGGCGTGCGCTACCACGCCTGGCTAATTTTTGATTTATTGTAGCGATGAGGTCTCGCCAAGTTGCCCAGGCGGGTCTCGAACCTGCGGGTTCAGGCAATCCACTCACCCCAGCCTCCCAAAGCATGGGGTTACAGGCTGAGCCACTGAGCCCGGCTGCTCTCCCTCTGTTTAGTCTAGCTTTATTTTTTTTTTTTTCTTTTTTTGACAGCAGGATTTTTTTATAGGACAGTTATGCACCCTCTGTGGGAGAAGACCTTTAGTGGTTGCCCAGATTCGTTTCTTTTTACTTTACTTTGACCTACAGTCCAAACATAGAGGACAACTTGTCCTTCCATGAATATGCACAAGTAGTTATTCCTGCCTGACCTTTTCACCTGTACCCCCCCACTTTGCCAGTAAATGTTAAAATGTCCTTTAAGGGGTCTTAAGTCACTTCCATAAAGCCTTCCTTGACTTCTCAGCCTAAGTTAGACTCCCACCTTACCAATGTCTGTTACCTACTGATTTTTTTTTATAGGTCTCTCCCACCAAATTATGAACTAACCTGGTAGGGACTGTGTTTTATTTATTTGTGAAACCCCTTCACCCAGTGAAGCATCAGTCATATTGCTTAATGAATGAATGACATTCTTACTCTGATTTTGGCTGACATTTCCTAGAGTTCAAGATGATCAAAGCATGTTCCCCTTTATCCCTTCAACTTTGCTTTCCTTCCTAGCTTTCCTGTTGGTGAGAACTAGATGCCCCAGACTTGAAATCTGTGGCAGCTTTGACTCTTTTGTCTATTTTATCATTTAGACATTGAACTTTCCTGTCTTCAAAATGCCTCCTGCACTGTTCTTTAAATACTCTACTTTAGGTGGGATCGTCATCTCTTACGTGAGCACCACAGATAGATACTGCTTATGAATTCTACTGAAAACACAAATTTTGTTCACTAACTTCTGGATTTGTGGTCTTAAGAATCAAATGCAGCTAACTCCAAACTGACACACGATGTCATTCCTTCCCATCCCATTTACTCTGTTGTTGCATGTCAATATAAATGCTTTAATCTGGCCAGATGGTGCTTTTTGTGGTTTCCTGAATTCTTATCCTCCTACAAAGCCATTGTTTATGTTTTCCCTTTTCCTTTCCACCTATCCAAACCCTACCCTTCCTTTAGAGCCTGGCTTAGAGTACAGATCTTTGCTAAGACTTTTCTTAAGCTCAGAATTGCCATTTTATTTCCCTTGATTTAGTCTTAATAGTCTGTTCCCATTCATTGTGTTCCCACTCATTCATCCACTGTGTTATATTTTTACCTAGCTTTGCTAACATAAATATGAACATAGAGTGAGGATTTCTTGGGGACAGAAATGTGTCTTATCCTTCCTTTTATATCCCTCTTGGTGCCTGAGATGGTTCTTTGCACACATTGGGCACTCTGAGTACTTGGGGAATTTCTGTAGTCATCTTTGAGGCTCTGTAGCCAGAGCATTCATTCCTCTAGGACTGTGTGGAGGGATATCCTGAGATAGATTATGACGGAGCAGATTACCTTAAAAAAATTAAGGTTAGGGCAGTTCTGCTACCTTGTGAATAGACGGCTAAAAGGCCAGGTGGCTTATACCTGGAATGCCAGCACTTTGGGAGGCTGAGGTGGGAGGATCACTTGAGGCCTGGAGTTTGAGAGCAGCAGCCTGTGCAACATAGAGAGACCCTGTCTCTACGAAAAAAAAAAAAAGCCTCAAGTTGCAATTGTTTTGAGGCAGTTAGGGGATTTTTAACCTAAATTTAATGGTGTTACTTAATGTCAAGATGACACCCTTAATTACTCAAACATGAAAATGATCAGATTTTATAGTTACTGCCTTTTAAGATTATTTTAGGCCGGGCTCGGTGGCTCAGCCTGTAATCCCAGCATTTGGGAGGCCAAGGCGAGTGTATTGCCTGAGCCTGTGGGTTTGAGACCTGCCCGGGCAACTTGGTGAGACCTCGTCTCTACAATAAATCAAAAAAATTAGCTGGGTGTGGTAGTGCACGCCTGTAATTCCTGCTCCTTGGAAGGCTGAGGCGGAAGTCTCGCCGGAGCCCAGCGGGGCGAGGCTGCAGTGGATGGGAGCATGCCACTGCACTCCAACCTGGGTGCTAGAGTGAGACTCCAACTCAGGAAAAAAAAAAAAAAAAGATTATTTTAAGATTAGTGGAAGTCAAAGTTTTCATTGTCTGGTGGGCTTTTATAGATTCTTCACTTGGCTCTTTATCTTGTCTTTAGGCTTTAATGACTGATGAAACAATATCCAATGTGCCAATCCTTATCTTGGGTAACAAAATTGACAGGACAGATGCAATCAGTGAAGAAAAACTTCGTGAGATATTTGGGCTTTATGGACAGACCACAGGAAAGGTAAGAGGAGAATGTTCAGGGGACATAAAGAACATTCACAGCTTTTAAAACATGTTTTGCTATCTAGAATCTCCTTTTCTTTCAAAAGTTTAAACAGGCTTAGAATTTGTTTTACAGTGAATATTTTGTAATTTCACTGGAGGCAGGAACATTTTCTTAAACAGTTTTCTAATGGGATTCATTCCTCAGGTATTTGAGGAATAAGGAAATGGTAGAAAAGCTAAATTTACTCTTTTAAGAATTTATAATTATCTTTCAAATCTGAGTCTGAGAAATCTTTTTTGAAAGAAGCCTTCTTAACCAGAAATAAATTTTTTTTGATTGGACATTTCAAGTTATGAAGAGTGGTCATCTATATCACTTTCTGTGCATTGAAATAAAAGTACTTGATTATCCCCAGTGCTTCTTGCCAAGAGATGTGGAACTGTTAGCCCCGTTTTGATGAGGAAACAGTGATTTGTTCAGGTCTACACAGCAGTGCAAAACCAGTAATAGAGCTTGAGTCTTCTGGAGCAATAGGTTATACCATTTTCATTTGGAAGGAGGACTCTGTTATAGAAAAGCAGGCTTGTGTGAGAGAAAATCTAGGTCAGGCAAAGTTAAGCAGGGATCTTTCTGGTCTTTTCAGCTTGGGGTTTTGGCATATTTAATTTTTAAAAATTTTTTTTGCAATCTGTGATAACTTTCTGACTTTTGCACAGAGTTCTTTAGTCTTGCCTCTTATCTGTTTTTCCAAATTATTTCTTCAGTTCATTTAGTTTCCCCTTTTTTTGCATAAGTGTTACAGGTTCACATGAATCCTTAATTTCTTCAGTGCCACCTGTTATTTTGATTTTTGCATGCTTCTGTTGATGAGAATGTCCTTATTTCTAAACAGTCCCAGATCTCTTTTGTCCATCAAAGAGCATGCTGGTTTCTTGGGTCCCAGTGGCTTTTTTCTTGGTTTGCTGCCATAACTTCCCAGGTGAATGTTGAGTGTTCAAAGCAAATGCTCTTCAGAGAAAGAGAGCTGGGAATAGAACTGTGCTACTTATTCTAGCCTTAAAGCAAGAAGCCCTGGGGATGTCATTTGTATGGCCTTGACCACATTTCTGTAATTAATACCTTCTTAGATTTGTTTTTAGGGAATGGGGAAACTGATTGTAGTGATGACCCTTTTAAGCTTTTCCACTACTGAGATGCTAACAGGCCTTTCTTGGTTTGCCTCTTCTAGGGGAATGTGACCCTGAAGGAGCTGAATGCCCGCCCCATGGAAGTATTCATGTGCAGTGTGCTCAAGAGGCAAGGCTACGGCGAGGGTTTCCGCTGGCTCTCCCAGTATATTGACTGATGTTTGGACAGTGAAAATAAAAGAGTTTTACTTCTCTGGACTGATCCTATTCACAGCTTCCTCATGAACTTTTCTGATAGAACAAGGAAAGCTCTCCAGCCATGTCTGGTGTTGAGAAGCCACGAGTCTCTGTCAACTCTCTCATTGCCCAGTGGTGACATGTGCTCTTCTGAAGCCACACTGTTGGGAGGTAATGCTGCCCCATGTGCTGGTGCAGGTCAGTATCCTGGGACTTGGAAGCTGGCAGAATTTGCCGGGTAAAGCTGTGCGCCATCATGGGGCACCTGAAAAGAAAAACACGTCTCACCACTGCGGTTGATTTCAAAAGAAAGCGATTCTATTTTTTAAAGAAAGTGTTGTTAATGTAATTGGTATCCCTCCTAACTTTTTGAGTTCACAATTTACTTGGTCCAGAGTTTTCTATTTTTTTTTTAACTAATGAATGGCATTTAGATACTTCATAAAATTATGAACAGTTAAACTTGGGAGGCCAGAGCACAGTTGGTTGAACTTACTCCTGCTGAGTAAGCAGGTTAGTAAGAGACACTCCCCTGAGCTCACCTGTTTCTATAACTGCCTTGAGTAGGTGGCATCACCTTGTGCACAGAGAACTAAAAAAAGGGCAGAGCCCTGACCTTGCCGTTGCGGCAGGTTTTCACTGTGGTAAGCTAGGGTCACTCCTCATCATGGAAATGTGTAGCAGATTGTTTGCTTCGGAGGAGTCTGTCACAGAGTGGGTTACTGTTATTTTTACTTATAAAGTTAGAAATTTCAGCTGGTCTTTGCTTTTATACTGTTGTGAAATTTCTTTCTGCAGTACCTTCCTTTTTCATTTTCAGTTATAAAAAGTGACTTTCACCTCATAAAAGAGTTCAGAACATCTCCCATGTTGTCACATACTGCAAGTGTGTCTCATTTACTTTTGAACAGATTCTAGGGGGAATTTTTTCTGATTAGGGCACAGGACAGTTAACAACTTAAGGGCTCCTAATTCTAAGAACTGATGACTTAAAAATCTGGTATTGCACCACTTGTTTTGGATCTAGGAAAGATGATCCAGTGGGCTCTAAAATTCCTATTTGCAGAGTTTGCCCTCATTGGGCTGTTCATGAGCTCTGTTGTTTTCTTACATCTTTTCTCCTTGTCAGTTATCTATTTCAGTGATGTTTAAAGTAAAGATTAACATCTGTAGTTTTTTTAGCTTTTTTTTTTTGGTATGAGTTAACCTTTTTCCAGTCCAGAAATAAGCTGGAGGAAATGCTAACCCAAAAACTTTTGAGTAGAGCTGTTCCTTTGGAGGCGGCATCAACCACTGTCAGTAAACAGTCAGTGTAAAAGCACCAGCACCCCCACTAGGCTGATGAGGATTATTTATATAGCATTCCATTTTCCTAGTGCCATGTGTGAAATTGGATTTCCATGATTTTAACCTGTTCTGTACCCATCCTTGCAGTAAAAGATTAAAGGATAGGAGATGAGAACGTGTCATTCTTCACTTGGGTTTCTCATTCTTAGTCTTCAGTTTCATCTGTTGGGAAAGCAGACCTTTTCACTGCCAGGTATCGAATGCAGAGGCTTAATGAAGTATGTCTGGGAAGTGCATGTGTTTCATTTATTAGCAAGCATAGCTGGATTGAGACACAATTGTTGGTTTAGAAAGGGGTTAAAGCCTTAAGTGAACAAATCTAGCTAACAGTGAATGAATGAGGTAGTTAACTTGAGTGCTTTTTATTTCCTTTGGTTAAAGGTTACCCATACTTCTCTACTCAGAGGCATGAGAAGTATGATTGCTTCAGTGTTAGGTTTCTTTCTTATTTTTGTTTTGTCCTATTTGTCTCTAGTCACTTGGTTGCAAGCTAGAAAACTATGGGTTCTATATAGGACTACTCTTTGTGAAAGTGGTTTATTCCACTGGAGAAAGAGGGGATTGAAAAGTCAAGTAGAACCAGTCTGTGTTTTCCCCACAACACCATTCCCATAATGAGATTGCTGAAAGAAGCTGCTGTGAGGAGTTTAGCTCCAAGCACAGAGGATCAGAGCCTTGTACAGGAACTCCCAGAAATTGAGACTTCTCATTCTGGTTCATCAGAGTGCATATATGGCCTATTTCAGGAAAAGTCAGACATTCATTTACAAAAGAAAGTCAATCTGTATCCTAAGCATTTTAATAAAAAGTTAAAACAAAATTGCTATTTTCTTTCTTCTTCTTTTTTTTTTTTGCATTGGTTTGTTCTGAGTTTGAACAATGACATTTGCTTGGGCGTGAGTGGGCGACCAAAAGTTCCCTGCATATAGGAAGAAACTTTTAGGGTGGATCCAAGATGCTTGAATTTTTGCCATGGGAGATGTGGGGCTAAGCCACTATAGATAATAGATTTAGAGAGCCTTTAGGACATGCTGTGGACTCAGGGTTGGTCATCTCTGCAGCAGGATGGTGATAGCAGATGTTTGAGCAGAATCTCATATTAACATGCTGGCAAATAAATAGAATAAAAACATGCTAGCACGTACAGGATCTGCTTTAGCTGTGTTTCATTTCCATTTTACACAAAGTTGGAGAGAATGAATTGAAGTATTAAAGTAGGGGAAGGAATCTGTGCTTGTGCATTTACTGGGATTGTAGGAAGCATTTCATTTTTAGAAATTTTTAAAAATTTTTTTACTCTCAGGAATGTGCAGGAGTGCTTGGGAAGCCTTTCATTTAGAAAACCCCAGTGGCAAAAAACTATAAAGTACTGGAACAAATGGAATGGAAAGTAAAATGTAACAGGTTCTTTTCAGCCACGTAATACATTATTGGAGGTGTCCTGTTGTCTCTGTTACTATGAAAGGATGTCATGGGTTCTGTGGGTACATGGGCTTGTTTTGTTAGAAGCAAAGTGGAGCATGAAGATTAAAGGCTCAAAGAGTCTGGTACTCAAGGCGTCTCATCTTGGCTGTTGCTGACTGTGACTTGGGATTTCTTTGTACTGTGGTCTGCCATAAACACAGAAAAACCTGATGCATGACAGTTCATGCTGGAAGCTTGAGCATCATTAAGGAAGAATCACCGGGCTCTACAGAGAAAGAAAGTCTTAATTGTTAGGAAGTTGGGACAGTTAAGAAATTTGCGGGACCAGGCTCGGTGGCTCAGCCTGTAATCCCGTGCTTTGGGAGACTGAGGTGAGTGGATTGCCTGAGCCCGCGGGTTCGAGACCTGCCTGGGCAACTTGGCGAGACCTCATCTCTACAATAAATCAAAAAA
>CAUYQG010145798.1:0-20460 GCA_963574415.1 Tarsius wallacei
TGGAACTACAGGCGCGGGCTACCATGCCCGGCTGAGTTTTGATTTATTGTAGAGATGAGGTCTTGCCAAGTTGCCCAGGCAGGTCTCGAACCCGCGGGCTCAGGCAATTCACTCACCTCAGCCTCCCAAAGCGCGGGATTACAGGCTGAGCCACCGAGCCTGGCTGGTTTTTTTTTATAGGTAGTTTTCTTATGATAAAGTCAATTTCCTGGGTTGTTATTGGTCAATTTAGGGTCTCAATTTCTTCTTATTTCAACCTTGGGAGGTTGTGTGATGTTAGAAAGCCCTCCATTTCATTTAGGTTTTTAAGTTTGGTTCCGTACAAGTTATATAGTAATCTCTGATAATCTTTTGTATTTCTTCAGGGTCAGTTGTGACTTGATCATCTGCATTTCTAATTGTGTTTATTTGAACTTCTCTCTTTTTCTTGGTCAGTCTAACTAGGGATCAATCAATCTTGTTATCCTAAAAAGAACCAGCTTTTTGCTTTGTTGATTTTTTCTATTATATTTTTGTCTTCTATGGCCTGTATTTAGGCTTTCATTTTGGTGATCTGGATTGTTCTGCTGAGGTTAGGGTTTTGGTGGTCTTTTTTTTCCAGCTCTGTTAGGTGATTTGTTAGGCTGTTAACTTGTGATCTTTTCCATTTACTTCATGTGTGTTTGTAGCGATGTGAAATCCCTTCTTAGTACTGTTTTCATGACATTCCAGAAAATCCTTTAATTTCTGCTTTGATTCTGTGTTGACACAGGAGTTGTTCTGCATCATACTGTTTAGTGTTCATGTCTTTGTGGGTTTTGAGAGAATTTTGTTGGTGTTGACATTTATTTTTATTCCACTATGGTTTGAGAAGGTACATGGCAGTATATTGATCTTATGAAATTTGTTTATGCTTGATTTATGGCTGAGGATGTGGTCTATCTTGGAGTACATTCCATGTGGTGATGACTGGAATATATATTCTGTGGTTGTTGGGAGGACTGTTCAGTAGGTATCTATTAAGTCCATTTGATCAAGTGACAAGTTGAGGTTCTGAATCTCCCTGTCAATTTTTTGCCTTGATGATCTATCTAGGGTTGTTAGTGGGGTACTTAAGTATCCAGATATGATAGTATTAGGGCTAATAACTTTTTTTAGCTTAACTTGTAGCTGGTTTAAAAACGCTGGTGCTCCTATATTTGTTTAGAGTGGGTATTTCTTGTTGATCTAGCATCAAATCTTGATAAAAATCCTTGAACACCTAGGCATAGATGAACTATAGCTCAAAACAGTAATAGCCATCTATGATAAACCCACAGCCAACATACTACTAAACAGACAGAAATTGGAACAATTTCCCCTGAAAACTGGAATAAGACAAGGCTGTTCACTCTTACTCCTCCTGTTCAACATAATGTTGGAGGTCCTAGCTGGAGCAATGAGACAAGAGAAGGAAATCAAGGGTATTCAAATAGGAAAAGAATAAGTTAAGTTATCCCTTTTTTTGTACAACATGACCCTATACCTTGAAAACCCAAAAGAATCTGTCAAAAACTTACTTGCACTGATGAAGGACTCTGGCAAAGTATCAGGGTATAAAGGAAATATGCAAAAAACAGTTGCATTCCTATACACCAACAATAAGCAGACAGAAACCCAAATAAAAAGCACAATCCCATTCACAATAGCCACGGGGGGGAAAAAAAAAGGAAATACCTTTCATCCTCCTAATCAGGAAAATGAAAGGCCTTTACGATGTAAACTACAAAACAGTGCTCAAATAAATCAAAGAAGATACAAACGAATGGAAAAATATTCCAAGAATCAACATTGTTAAGATGGCCATTCTACCAAAGACAATGTACAGATTCAACTCAATATCCATTAAATACCAACATCATTCTTCTCAGACCTGGAAACGACCATACAGAAAAACATATGGAAACATAAAAGACCATGAATAGCCAAAACAATCCTTAGCAAAAGAAGCAAAGTGGGAGGCATCACACTTCCAGACTTCAAACTCTACTATAAAGCTACAATAATCAAAAACAGCCTGGTATTGATATAAGAACAGACGTAGACCAATGGAACAGGATAAAGATTCTGGAAGCAAAACCTCAATTTCTCAACAAATTCATCTTCGACAAAGCCTCCACCAACAACCACTGGGGAAAGGAGACCCTATTCAGTAAATGGTGCTGGGGAAACTGACTGACCACATGCAGGAAACTGAAACAAGATCCCTACCTATCACAAACACAAAAATCAACTCTAAATGGATCAAAGACCCAAATGTAAAACCTCAAACTATAAGGATCCTAGAAAAAAAGTAGGAAACACTGTACAGAAATTGGAATAGGCAACAAATTCCTGACCAACTCTCCAAAAGTTAATGCCATAAAGATAAGATAGACAAATGGGCCTCATCAAACTGAAAAGCTTCTGTAAAGCAAAATGAACCATCAAGAGAGTAGGGAGACAGCCCACAGACTGGGAAAAAATATTTGCCAACTGTAAATCTAACAAAGGCCTAATATCCAGGATCTACAAGGAACTTAAATGTGCTGAAAGGAGAAAAACAAACAACCCTATTTAAAAATGGGCAAAAGATATGAATAGACATTTTTCAGAAGAAGACATATGAGCAGCCAACAAATACATGAAAAAATAGTCAGCCTCATTAAATCATCAAAGAAATGCAAATTAAAACCACGCTAAAATACCACCTATCTCCAGTCAGGATTGCCATCATCAATAACTCAAAAAACAGCAGTTGCTGGAGAGGACACAGGAGAAAGGGAACACTTCTACACTGTTGGTGGGAATGCAAATTAGTACGGCCTCGGGGAAAACACTGAGGTGAGTTCTAAAAGATCTAAAAAGTGACCTTCCATACAACCCCGCAATCCTCTTTTTGGGAATATACCTGGAGGAACTCAAATCATTCTATAAAAAAGATACCTGCACACATATGTTTATTGTAGCATTATTCACAATAGCAAAACCATGCAACCAACTGTGCTGCCCATCGAATGTAGACTGGATAAAGAAAATGTGATATGTTTACATGATGGAATATTATGTAGCCAAAAAGAAAAACAAAATTATGAACTTCCTAGCAACTTGGATGGAATCGAGTCTATAAGACTTAATGATTTATAACAGAAACAAAGATCTGAGTACTACACGTACTCACTCATAAGTGGACCCTGAACATTGATCATAATATTATAAGAAAGGGATTAGCAGTAGTGGGATACTATAGGGAGAGATGGGGAGCATGCAACATCAATGAGAGTACCCAAACTTTACCTGTAGGATGACCAGTTATATACCTAACCCTGAATTGTATCTCACATCTTTAAGATAAAAACATTTTAAAAAAGAAAAGCCCATAACCACCATGAAGGAAGCCTCCTTAAATTTGTCATTTTTTTGCCTTAGAGAATACCTAAATGTAAATATCTTGCGATCCTCGTCTCTGTTTAGTAAGCAGCAGGCCTGATCCTGAGTACATAGTACACATTTGACCCACACTGAACACAATGCTGCTCAATCACTGATCTCCTATCTCTCTCTCTCTCATACATATACACATAATGTACTAATTACATATATACATATTATTATATACGTATCGACAGGCTATATTTATAATATTTTAAATATTTATATTAAAATTTCTATGTTTATAACATTTAAACATTTATAACACTTTAAGATTTTGGGTTGGGAACATAGGAGTCATTTCAATTTTCTCTTTTCTACTTTACACCGTTTTATAGTTAGCATATTTTCCACAATTAATTTGCATTACTTTTAAATCCACAAAGAGAAAAATTACTTGTTTTTAGCTACGGAAAACCCTTTATTATAAGATGTATACCAAGTAGATAAATAAAATACGTGGTTTTCTTCTGGCGCTAGTTATTTGTCTAAGCATAATATACTTTGTACGATTATATGAAAAATCTCAGAGCATAAAGTAGGAATGATGTTGAGAAACAGAGTGTCCTTGAGGTTTTTATCTGGGACAGCAAGAATTGACATGGAATTTGTCTGTATACAGTAAGCCACTGTTTTGCTATTAAGAACAATATTTTAAATTCTCCTTCAAGTTTTTAGTCATAGAATTACGAAAATGTTGTGTCTGATTCCTTATTTTCATATATTTTAATTTGCAAGTAAAAGTTTAAGCTTACCTGCCCATTCCTTGTGTCAAAAATATGTGCAATTCACATATGCACAAAGTAATAATAATAATTCTTCAAGAACAGTGAACATTTGTACTCCTGTGAAAGTGATACTATCAGTGCTAATGACAGAAGGAACGACCCCCTTGGATAACACCATCTTCTGCCAAGATTTTAGTTATTACTTATATTCACATAAATTCCCCATCCATCCTCTCTGCCTAGCTGTCTCAAAGATTCACAGATTTAGGCATTTACTGATCATATTCTAGAAGTTCCATGGGCCCTTTGAATTCAGTATGTCCAAAGGGGCTTGATCTTCCCCAGAACTTCTATCACCCTCAATTGTCTGTCTTGCATTTTCTGCACCTCTTTTGAGATGCCCATGCCCCAGACTTGGAAATGTGCTTGACTCTCCCATTTCCATCACTCACTGAGTCCCGCAGGCTTCTTGACTCTCCTTCCATAAACAGGTCCCACACTGGGTCTCGGTCTGGCCTCCACCATGGCTGGAGCACACACCCCCGGCAGCGGCCTGTTTATTGTCTCCTTACCTCCTGTCTCCTCACCTCCTGTCTTGTATCTACTCCCATCACCTGCACAGCCTCCAGAATGTTTCTCACACATGGACTTAATCATGTGACACCCTGTCACCTATAGCACACAGTCCGAGCTTCTTAGTTGGTTCTACGTGGCCCTTCATGTCTCATTGCTCCTGGTCTAAGGTTTATGCTATGGCCACCCTGAACTTCTGATAGCTTTTCTTTCATGTACCTGCTGCTCTTCAGTTTTATGCCCTTGTTCATGCTGTCCCTCCTGCCTAAGTGTCATTCTTCAGTCTTTCAAGCCTGGAAGTGTATATGCATTCTTTAAAAATGAGCTCTGTCAGCACCTCCCTTAGAAGTCTGACTTTTTCCCCCACACTAATTCCTTCTATGGTCTCCTCTGCACTTGGAAAACACCATGAGTGTGTCTGTCTCATTGCATTTCTAAGTCATTTTATAATTGTCTGAGTCTTACTTTCTCCAAAACAATGTGCTCCTTGAGGAAAAGAGTTGTGTCTTATTTATCTTTTATCGAGTTACTTAATACTATGTCCAAGACATAGTAGGATCATGACATCAATTTTGAAAATAGAGTAATAAATTATGTGTGGGGGAATATACTGGACTGTTTCCCCTAACCCTCTCGGGGATTAAGAATATGGCACTTGGGGTTGGTGTTTGGATTTGTCAATTAATGTGGGGGAAACTCCATTACAAAACTTGAGACTAGATGAAACAAACATGCTTTTAACAAACTAAAACAATGATTTTTTTAGTTTGTAAAAAAACAGAATAAATGGTTAATCAAAGGAATATGTGTTTCCATAAGGACAAGGCTGAGTCATCTTGAATAGGAAAATAATACAATAATACTTCTTAGTGGCAGATTTGCCTTAATTTCAGTTGCTTTTAGAAAATCAGTCACAGACTGGAATAGAAATCCTCACCCTTACCTTCTTCCCAAGACCTCCACATGTCCCCAAAGAAGGTAACGGAAACTGAGACCAGATCTCACCCCTTCTTGCTGTAGAATGAAGTCACTGACTCTCAGGAGCTTCTGGACATTACATGTCAGCAGCAGAGAGAAATTGGAGGTTGAGACATTATAAGTTCATAGTAAAAGGTAGCATGTCCTAGAATAGGCTGACTGAGGGATAGCATGCATGAAAGAGCTAAAAGGAATATATATAAAGAGAAGGAAAGCAGGAAAAGGGTCCAGAACTAGGAGATGAGAGAGCTTCCATGTGTGTACCCTCTGCAGACCTAGGGAGAATCCGTGGTGGTCATCTTGGGGAGATGGAAGTTATGAGTTTCCTCTCCTTCTGTGATACAGGAAGTGGGGTAAATGTGTGAGGCTACCTTCCGGCCCAAACTCCACATTACCCAACCCCATTGCTTAGCTTTGATTCAAAGTTCAGTTTGGTTCAGCCAGGAAATGCTTCCATCTTGAAGAGGGTGCAGCATGTATTTCATAGAGGGAAGAGAAGTGAATCATATTCAGGGTGGGGAGTCTGCAGTTCCAATCCATATTAGTCTGATGATACTGGCTAACCCTCCTTATGACTATTTATCAGGAAGGAGTTCTGACCCAGGTTATTTGTCTTGCCCTATACATTTGAAAGGGGACATATAATGATGAAGCAATTTCAGTATAAGATCCTTTGTTGGGAATGGAAGGAATGCATGAAACAAGATTAGTACTTTGCATAGTGGAGGCTGCAAGTCCAAATTTGTATTAGAACAATTATCATAATACTATAAGAAAGGGATTGGCAGTAGTGGGAAACTGCCAGGGGAGCAGAGGCATACCTTATCAAAAAGGGCACCTACATAATGAACATTTGTATCCCTAACCCTGAATTGTACCCCACATCTTTAAAATAAAAAAAAAATTTTAAAAACAACATAAGGGTTGGATTTTAATGCTGATGAAACAGAAAAAAAAAAAAGAATCTTGTAAAGCAGGTTAGATAATTCTCAGAGAATTATAAGAACTTAGGTTTGTTGCCTATGTTGTGGAGCTGGGTTGGGTATCCAAGCAAGCCTATCTATACTGGGGATACATCAAAATCCTGCTTGTGCAAATAATCCAGGTATGTATCCAACTTTCGACATCTGAGGGACTTGGGTTCATGTAGGAAAAATTACAACTGCCTTTGATTCTATATGGAAGGTGAACTATCTAACATAGGCCAGGAATCAATTGACAATACATTTTATTTGAATGTACTCAATGTCCCGGTCCTATGTGTACCAGATAAATTTGGACTAAAACAATAGAAAATGATGTTCACTTCATAATAAAATGATCCAAACATATTGAATTTGTGAGCCATGAACTCAAAATAAAAACAGTTTTTTACATAGTTTGAAAAATAAAAGAACTTCTTAAGTAATGGGTAGTTCAACTTTACCTAAGGATCTCATACTAGTAGTTCAAACTGGAAAACACTGCAATAGCCTGAAACTATAATAGAAAATTCTATCCTCTTGAATTAAAATGGGCAGATGACTGCATTTCTGTCTTAGACATGATTGTGACCAGAGGCTAAGTTCTTGAACTTCATGTACGGCATTTGTCCAATGAGATGAATTAGAGGGTTGTGTGGTAATTCAGCATGGTTATTAAGACAGATGGAGGTTAAAATACTGATATAATACATTGGATTATAACCTGAATTGTGGGATCTGGAAACCATTCTAATTAGGAATATTCTGTTTTTTAATTTGCTCAACTTGTAGCATGCTTTAGAATTAGTATTTAGAACTAAACGCACATTTACCGAAAGAAGAAAATAAATTCAGGTCCTCAGGCTTGTGGGATCAGTGCCCAAACTGTGGAAACTATAGAAAGTTCTTGGCTTTTGCCCATACAACTTAAAACCAACAGTTATACTTGCTGCTCTGGGGGATTCTCTCATGCCCCCTTCATTATCAGAGGGTTTCTTGCTGTTGCTAGACATCTCAGTCACCAACACAGTCACAGATCTTTTCCCTTCACTTGGCTTCTTCACAGATCAATCTGCAAATAGGACCTATGTCCTCAAAACCCACTTCCTGGAACTCAGTGTAAGATCCTTTGGTGAGGTGGAAGAAATACACGAAAAAAATGTAGTACTTTGCATAGGAGAGGTCACAGGTCCAGATTTGTATTAAGAATTTTATAAAGCAGATCAGATAATTCATATACAATCCCTGATGTAGCAGCTGCCATTCAAGCAGCCCAAACACCCCTGTGAAAGTCCATCAGCCTCTTTCCCCGCCCTGGCCCCCAGCTTTCCTCCCCTGGAGCTGCCCTTGTGAAGCCTATTTCTGAGGAGGTATAAGAAAGTCTGTCTCTCATCTTTAGGGTTGGGGAAGAGATATAACTGGCAGCAAATATTAGAACTTGTATAACACATTTTTTAAAAACATAAAACCAGTGCTATGCATATAGTTATCAATCTGTCCTTAAAATTTACACACACACACACACACACACACACACACACACACACACACTCCATAGAAGTAATAGTATTATAAACTCTATCTAACTTCCACATCAACATTGTTGGGGGAAAAAAGTGTTTCTAATGGCCAGCCTGCAAACTTTTAAAATAAAAATCATTCGTAAGTTGGGGTCAACAAAGGTAAGCTAGATAAGTCTCACATCAGAAAGTATTATTTGTTAACTTTTCCTACCATTTCAAAATTAGGGAAAATTTACTTTGTTATTATTCATAGCCATGAGAACTAGGGGTTTATCTAGTAATCAGACTCAAGGCATGTATTAACACAAAAGATATAAGCAAAATACTTATTTTAGATGTACTGTGAAATCAACTGAATCATTGTAAGCCAATTGGAGATGAGTAAAATAGGAAACTAGGACAACATAAGAAATTGACATTTAAGGTGAATTAATCAAATAAATCATGCTTGATTGGCATCTTTCTGCATTAAAAGGACTTTAAAATTTTTTTTCAAAAGAGCAGAGCTAATGGCTTAGCAAGTAGCACTAAGTCAAACAAATTCAATTCTCCTTCTAACTATGCCATTAATCTAGACAAGTAACTATATCATTTCAATCAATAATTTCTATGGCTATGCAATACATTATTTGGAGTAAGTGATTTCTGACATCTTCTATAATAACTTATGTTTTTGTCAAATGACTAATTTAAAGAAGCAGTATTGAGTGGCTTGTTACTCTAGGAAGTTACTTATGGAGAATAGACAGTAGTGAGATGTGCCCTGGCAGCTGTCTGTATTATGAAATGAACACAATAATGAACTGTTGTGTTTTTAGAGCCTGCTTTTGCTGTATGAAATCTTTCCTCAAAACACAAAGGCCTCCGATTCTTTGGGAAATGAGCCATGGGAAGGAAATGAAAGCATTAGCCTGGCACTGCTGGTGGTGACTACTGAACTATTTGGAGGCTTGTTTACCTGTAGGTTAGCCAAAAGACTGGTAAAGAACACAAGTTCCCTCAAACCCAACACTTGATGTGAGTCTTCCAGTACTTGTGTGAAAATCATACAGAAGGCTAGCTTTCCCTGCATTGTCACAATACTCTTAATTCCTTTATAAATCTAGAAACCAAAAGACATTCACAATCTAAAATAAATTATTATTACTGTTTCTTTTACTAATGTGACATTGACGTGAGAATAGAATTTTGATAGCAATACAAAAGTTAAGCTCATCTATATTGACCATGCCTTTTTTTCCTCCCAGAGTTATATCCCTCACCAAGCTCTCTTATCTGTGAAATAGTGTGTGATCTTGCAATGGCTTCCAGGATGTTGTTGCTTGGGTGTACTGCCTCCACCAAGAGACAGAAACCACAATTTATTCCTTATCTTTAAAGCTGTTTTTCCTTTCCCAAAGCTTTTAACATCAACCTGGTTAGAAATCCTGGAGTAATCTTTGGCTCTTAACTTTCTATTCTGAATATCATTCTATTCAGTTTGTAACCACACTTTTCCTTTCAAATCATTTCTTCCTTCCAAATGTTGTTCATATTGACCATTTTTTTCTCTGCCTACTACTTTGTGCTTATCCTTATTGGGTAATTCCTAGATTACTTAATCAGTTACCTAACTGGCCTCCACATTTCTAGATGCTCTTTTCTTGAATGCATGAATCATATTACTTCTTCTCAGATATTATTCCCTGAATATTGTGTCAACATCTCAAGAATGAATAACTCTATCTTTATTCTTAAATCAAATTTTTTACTTGGCAGTTTGGTTTGACTTTTAACTTATACTTTCCCACTTATGAGGGAGGACAGCCCCCAAAACAAAATTACCTTTTACAGGGCAATCTTCTTGTGGTCCAGGTTTCTCCCACTAGGCAAATGTCCTAGGAACCTATTGGCATCAGAGGACCAGCTAGTGTTGTTGTGAGAGGCTGTGTACAGTTTCAGTGAATTTTTTTTTTGAGATTCTTTTAATTTCATGATGAGTGATGCTTGTGTAAAAATCATACCAGCCTGAGCATACCTGTCCACACTGTGCTGAATGTTCAGCAGTTTTTGACCAGAAATGGCATGACCTCTATGCCCCATTCTCCTTATTCACTAGATCTCATCCTGAGCGGCATTTGTTTGTTTGTTTGTTTGTTACCCTGGGTGATAAAAGCCCTCAAAGGAAAATGTTTTGCTTATGTGGAAGAGGTGAAACAAAAAGGAACAGAAGCACTAAAAGGCATGAAAATTGACAAGTTCAAAAACTGTTTTAAGCAGTGGGAAAAGCATCTCGATAGGTATATTGCATCACCTGGAGAGTGCTCTGAAGGTGACAAGTTTTAAAATGTAAGAATAAACACACAATTTTCTATAGATAAATTCCAGGGTTTTTTTGGTGTCCCCTTTCATATATAATCCTAATGCACATGATTTCCTGTTCATTTACAACTTTACGGAGTCTTCTATGACTAAATTGAAGAAATAAGAACTTTGTTGAGTGTATTAAGGAAAGAATTCCCAGAACTCATTCGCACAGGTTGGAAATGGTTTAAATGTCATAGAAGCCAGAGTACAGAGACCTCATGGTACATGGGTTATTGGGCAAAGTCAGGGAGCAAACGTGGACCTCGACTGGAGGCTTCTTAGACAAGCACAAGCATAGTTTAAAAACAAGGGTCAGAAAGATAGAACTTATTTCTAATAACTTAATTACATTTCAAAACAAAGGGCACCATTTTTTAAGGAAATACAGAAATGTCTAGTGCCCAACACCATAAAATCCACAATGCCCAGCATCCAGTCAATACACCGCACATACAGGGAAGGAGAAACAGATGATTCCTAGATTACTCAAGAATGAATAACTCTATCTTTACTCTTTAATCAAATTTTTTACTTGGCAGTTTGGTTTGACTTTTAACTTATACTTTAAATAAAATATCAATGAATGGAAATATATCAGAAATGACAAAGTGAAAAAGACTAATCACCAACTGTAAAGCATCTAGTACATCATTATAAATACTCTCAAAACATATGTGATAAAAAGAGGACATGAAAGATCTGAAAATAATCCAAATGAAATTTTAGAGAGAAACAATATAATATCTGAAATAAAAAAGAAATGTGATGGGATTAATAGCACAGGCAACACTGCAGAAGGAAAAAAATCAGTGAACTCCCAAAGACGTAGCAATAGAAACAAGAAAAAAAAAAAACATAGCAGAGACTTAGTGAACTAACATATGTGTCACTGGAGTACTGGAAGGAGAGGGGAGAGAGGGGGAGGGAATTTGGAGAGTGGGAAGAAGGGGTTTCAGAAAAAAAAAAAAACACTTGGAGAGGTAAAAGCTTAAAACTTTCCAAATTTAATGAAAATTATAAACCCACAGCTATAAGTTCAATGAGACCCAAGTAGAAAAAACACTGAAAAAATGTATACCAAGGCACCAATATATACATCTAAACTTATGAAAATACAACAAATTGTGGAAAATCAGTGGCCAAAAGAATTAAAATAATAAAAATGCATATTTGGATGCAAAAAAAAGGGGTGGAAATTATGAAAGATATCCCATCAGAAACTATTCAAGCTAGAAAAAATGGTGACACATTAAAATACAGAAAAAAAAAACCTGTCAAACTAGAATTCTACACACAGTGAAAATATCTTTCAAAATAAAGGTGAAATGAAAATGTTTACAAATAAAAATAATTGGGATCAATTTCTAAAAACGTTTAAATTACTCATGGGTCAAAGTAAAAATCATAAGGGCATTTAGAAAAATATTTGAAATAAATGAAAATAAAAACAAGCATGAAAATTTATAAAATGAAACTAAAGAAGTATTTGGAGAAAAATTATAGCAATAAATTGTTATATTAGAAAAAGAAAAAGGATGTAAGATAAGAATAAAAGAAGAAAATAATAAACACAGAGGTAGAAATAGATAAAATTTAGACCCTAAAGAAACAATAGAGAAAATCTATGAAACCAAAATTAGACAGATGAACTTCCAGCTAGGTTGATCAAAAAAAACAAGGAGAACTCAAATTACTCATATCAGGAATCAAGGAGGCACATCACTACATAGCCAAAGGATAGTGAGGGACTATAATGAACAGCTTTATGTTACTAAACTTTACAACTGAGATGAAACTGCCACGTTCCTTGAAAGACACAAACTATCAAAGCTCAGTTGAGGAAACATATAACCTCAAGGGTCCTAGGTATAAGCTCATGCAAAGATGCTCCCTACCATTCACCATTAGGGAAATGTAAGTTACATCCTCAATGATATCTTGTGACATTAGTGGTTCTCAATGTGGGGGAGGGTATCTGCCTCCCAGGGACATCTAGCAATGTCAGTTCCGGAGATAGTTTTGGTTGTTATAACTGAAGAGTTGTTATTGGCATCTAGTGAGTAGAGGACAGGGATACTGATAAACATCCTACAGTGCATAGGACAAAAATTATCAGGCCCAAATTGTCAGTAGTGCTGTGGTTAAGAAATTCAACACTATGTGCTAGACTAAAATCTAAAAACTCATCACAGTAGTGTTGGCAAAGGTGTGAAGCTAAAGGCACTCATGATGCTAGGGAGCAGGAAAAGTGTTCACACAATCTTTGGAGAATAGTTTGGCAGTTTCTAATAATGTCAAACATGCACTATTTATATCCAGTAATTTTATTGATAGGTATTTCCCCCCCGAAATGAAAACTTATTTTCACATAAAGACTTGTGTGTTCACAGACAGTTTATTCACATTAGTCACAAACCGTGAAGAGCTAAAGTCACCATCAACTGGAGAATGAGTAAATGTATTGTGACATGTCTATGTAATAGAATACTACTCAGCAATAAAAAGGAGTAAACTACTGATACATGAAACAGCATGCATGAATTTCAAAGGCATTAATCTACATGAAAAAAGCCATAGCCAGAAAAACTACATATTGTTCAATTCCATTTACATGAAATTCATGAAAAAGCCAAGCTATGAAATTAAAAAGTAGACCAGTGGGGACAGGATGGGGCTTGAGGATTAAATATAAAGGGACAAAAGGTATACATTAGGGGGTGATAAAACATTCTATATGTTGATAATGATTGCCTGTGCATAAATGTATGCATTTGTCAAAATTCAAGAATTCTGTACTTTAAAATCAGGAAGTTGTATTGTATGAAGATTATGCTTCAAAATATACAGATTAAATAAAAAAAAAAGAAACTGCATGCCAGATTAGGGAAAGTCCTTCTGTAACTATGTGTTTCAGAACTACCCAGTTTCTGTCAAAATCGGGAAGCTTCTTGCCTAACCGGGAAGCTGCCGCTACAATGCCATAGTTCACACCACCAAACGGGCTGCTTACTGCTCGCCTCTCTCTCCATAAACACACTTGCAAATTGGAGCAGGGAAACCAATCTCTTAGCCTGAATTCTGACTGCAATGGTGTCTAAGCAATGTGGCTTTTTTAGCAATCCAGATTTCATAGTACTGTGCATTAAGGCATATTAAATAGAAGTTGAAGCCTAGCACATGAGCCATACCAGAATAGTCACTACAATTCCTCAGCATCCCCCTTCAAGCCGTGACTTAATGTTCTAGTGTCTTCTTTGCTTCTCATGAGTAGCACATTTCTTTCCTTTTTTCTCAGCTGGGGTTGCTCCCTGGCTGCTCCCACATTTTTCTCTCACTCACTGTCAAGTCCTCTTTTCTTTTTAGCTGGATCCTTACTATCTTTTAAAGCCTTGATCCAGCTAATTATTTCTGACGGTGCTGTCCTTATGCCCAGGGAGGAAAGACTTACATCTCAGTGGCCACCAAGTATTAAGGATGACTTCCTAAAACATTTCCAAGTCCCTTACAGTGATGTGGTAGTGGGGACCAACTGTGGCAGCAGTGCTGTTTGGGTGAAGAAGCCAGGTCCCTCTCTCCTCTCCAGAATGTTCGCTCATCCTCTCTTTATTCCTCATGCCTGCTGTGGACTCAAGGAGCTCTGGTCTCAGGCCTCTGGGGACTTCCTGCACCCTGTGACTGGACCCATGCTCCAGGAGGATGGCCTGACCAGTGGACTGCTCCCCTGACTGGTGCAGGATTTCCTTCATGGGATCATGTGAGTTTGTGCTGCCAGAAGGGGTTCAGTGTTTATCTTGGGCAATTCTGACTTCTGTAAGACAGCACTGTGGGTTCAGTCAGTCACTCTGGGGAACCTCTGACCCTTGAACTTGAGCCACACACGGGGGCCAGTGTGTCAGCTCTCTCTGTGGTCCTATGGCAGACATGTGCAGATCTGCAGCACCCCACACCCTCCACATCCCCCACACGATGAGGGAATCTGGGGCCTGGGATGGCTAGGCCCATCTCCTCTGAGTACAAGGTCACTCAGCCGCGCCAATTGGGTCTTTCCATGGATGACTCCGACTGGTATAATGACACAGTGTTTTCTAGGATTCGGCTTCAGCACATGAAGCTAGGAGTAGACTTTCCTTCTAACTCTGCCCACAGACCCCACCTCTGCCTTCCTACACGTGACCTCTACCCTCTTACTGTCTTGTTTAGAAAGGCAGAGGTATGAAGACAATTTGAGACTAAACTATTCTCTAACCGTAGTCTATTATTCTGTCGGTGGTGGATGTAGTTTAAGATCTTGAAGAGCTACCATATCTTAGATTTCCTTTCCATTTTTTATTGTGCCTGACTTTCTGTTAGGCATTAGCATGTGACCATTTTGTTTTGTCAGACTTGTTTTTCTCTGATAGATTGATTGAAAGGCCCACAGAATACTCAATCTTCTCAATAAATCAAACATTTCATTTAAAGGATCAAATGCTCAGTATTTTCTCTCTAAAAAAAGAGGGTATTTAATAATGTTGACTTAGTGTCCTGGGATCAGTATTCCTCAAAAAAAAAGTAGAATACAGTATGTATATACATTTCTTTTGGAAAATTTCAGACAAAATTTGCTTTTGAAACAGAGTTCTAAATCTGTTATAATGTAGAAAACTAAATCATGTTTTTGCACGGTATGACTAATATCGAGTAAATGAATGTAGTTTTCTTGAATGTAAAACAAGTGCCTTTTCCTTTTTGAAAATCATGTTCCCTTTTGAGAAGTACTTCTTATGGCATTGTGCTGATCCTGACAGAAGCAATTCCTATTTCCTTTCTCTGGTATGTGGTATGGTTTTAGAGGTTGCTGTGATGTACTTTAGTATGACATGAAAGTCATCATGAGATTTATGGAATTGACCAGAATCTTATTGCAGCCAGATTTTTTCCTAGCAACCTATGCCTGACATCAATTTGAATGATGAATGCACTCAATTTAAATTTCCTTTTAGCATACAGACAAATAATGGTTAAAAAAAGAAAAAAAGAAAAGAAAAGAAAAGAAAAAACTCTGCCATTTGGAATAGATACCTGGCTCCAAAGCCATCAAAACCCTGTGTTAGCAATAAAGTTGAAGTAGAACACGTTTTGATTCTTGTTCTTTTTAAGTCAACACATTTACTTGTATGTTTGATGTGAACATTCTTGTAAGCTGATTTGTATTTATGTCAGAATAATGTCTTCAAATGTGAATTTTGAATAGAATGGGAGGAATGCATGAGAGAAAAAGGAAAGAAAGGTTATAAAAAAGAATTATTACAATGGTGAAAGAAGACATTTAAGATGGTTAAAAAAATCTAAAACAAGCAAAACTGAAACAGTGGAGCTGTGCAGAAACACAGGGACATAGAAAAGAAAAAACAACTTATGTTTTATTTTATTTAAATACTTTGAAGTGCTCGATTGTAAATGCTTTGTATTAAATACAAATAGCTATTTTCAGAATATTATGGTAAGTTTAGAATGAGTTGAGAAATTGAATACAAAGGTTAGAAAAAATTTAGTAAGATTAAGTGTTAGTGAACATGTAATAAATTATCCAAGTTGCTTTTTTCTATTTGGAAGCATTTCCAATAATCTCTACTGAGAACTGAAGAGAGAAGTTCAAAGCTTACAGAGCACTCTGAGCTCATATTCCCAAGACTGTCCACTCTTAGAGTAGACAAAATGGCGATAATTTGTTTAATAAAGTTAATAATTTATGTAAAATAAACTGTCAATTCTAATGTGAAGTTTACTTGCATGTGCTAACATGCTAGGCTTCAAGGACTTTTTGTGACTAAAAATATATGCAGCTAGTCTGAACCTTTCCCTTGCAGATTAACTTTAAATGTAAATTTCAATTTGTGGATTTTTAAAGCATGAATTTATTCAAGCAATTATTATTAAAAGCATAGTCAGTTAATTATAGGTTGTTTGAAATCAACTTATGGTTTTCAAAAGAATTGATTATTTAGTTAAATTCAGCATTAACAAAAGCTATTTTTGTTGCAAGCTTGTTTCATAAAAATACTTCAATTAAGCTGGGCTCGGTGGCTCAGCCTGTAATCCCGCGCTTTGGGAGCCTGAGGTGAGTGGATTGCCTGAACCTGCGGGTTCGAGACCCGCCTGGGCAACTTGGCGAGACCTCATCTCTACAATAAATAAAAAAAACAGCCAGGTGTGGTAGCGCGTGCCTGTAATTCTAGCTACTCGGAAGGCTGAGGCGGGAGGATCGTCGGAGCCCAGCAGGTCGAGGCTGCCGTGGCCAGGAGTGGCCACTGCACTCCAGTCTGGGCGACAGAGTGAGACTCCAACTCAAAAAAAAAAAAAAAAATTAAAGTTTCTATATTTTATACTACCAATTGTTCTTTGTAAAATCAGAGGGATTTTATTTATGACTTTGGAATGTTGAAATATTTTAATTTGTAAAAGAATAAGAATTTTAAAGTTACAGTAAATTCTTATTCCATTTAAAGTTCACAAAAGCAAAGCATAATAAAAAATTTTCTCAGATTAAAAAGTTTACAACTGGATACTAAAGTTATAGTTTAACTTTATTCTAGGACTCTAAAATGATATTTATTGATATATATATTTTATATATATATATATTTGGAATCATTAGACCATTGCATAATAGATTTCATAGCTATTTAGATTGGCTATGAATTTATTATTAAAGTTATTGTTACAATTAAATTATGAATTTTAATCTAGTGCCAAAGCCAAACATAATCTCAAAAAAATCTCTGAATAAACTCTTCTGAAAAAAAGATTGAACTCTCTTATTAATGCACTGATGAACCACCCCAGGCTTTTATTGAAGTTTGATGACTATTGAGTCAAATATAGTTAATTATTAGTAGTCAAGTGGTGGGGAAAAAAGGAAGGCAAATCTGATGACAGATCTAAATTGAAATTTACAACCACCACTATAGGTGTTTGTTTTAAGTTAGTGATTACAGACTTTTGCATGTGTAGACTTAGGAAGAATTAACAAAATTGTGCATATATCTTGTATGGTACAAAACTTCAAACATGCTAGAAACTCCAGAAGTTTGAGGGCAAAATCTCAGCATTAGCACCTAAAGTAAACATATGACTCTCATTGCACATGGGTTCAAATCAAGTAGAACTAAGGTTGTGTGTGGTGTGAGTGTGTGTGTGTGTGTGTGTGTGTGTGTGTGTGTTTGTGTGTGTGTGTTTAAAATGTATTACCAAGCATTTGGGTTAAATTCAGAATTATGTTTAAAGGGTATAGGTAAAGCAAAAGAGTAAAGTGTTGATGGAAGAAATGTGCATTACCACACAATGATAACTATTAACTGCCTTGAACTGGTCGAAGTGACACACGCCTATAATCCTAGCACTCTGGGAGACTGAAACAAGAGGATTGTTTGAACCCATGAGTTCAAGACCGGCCTAAACAACATAGCAATAAATTAACAAAAATTAGCTGAGCATCGTGATGCACGCCTATAGTCCCAGCTACTCAGGAGCCTGAGACAGAAGGTTTACGTGAGCCCAGAAGGATGAGGCTGCCGTGAGCTGTGATTATGCCACTTCCCTCCTGCCTGGACGACTGACTAAGAACCCAACTCAAAAACAAACAAACAAATAAATAAATTGCAATCTGATTTAGCAAATGTTTTTATCTGTTGATGATGGAATGACCTTTGCGGTGCTATCTGAGGTGCTGCTCACCAATACCTCTGAGGCAATTTGGCTTGCACACTGACTTCCAAAGAACATTTTGATCTGGATATGTGATGAGCAGCAGCATGAAGGGAACGCTTTCCTTCGGTGACACTGATGTATCGGCAGGTGCGACGCCAAAGCAGATCACGGAAGAGTAAAATGCTGGCATGTGAGCAACTCCATTTTGGATCATGTCTCCTCTAATTTTTTCCAAATTTTGTTACTTAAGCGGGTAGGAATGTCATGCTAAATCTACATTCTCACAATATTAAACAAAGAAGGAGAACAAGATCCAAAGTTTTTAAAAAATGTGTTTAAAGCTTAAACTCTATGGGACATACAATCAGCAAAATAAATTAAGTGTTAGGGACTTTGTATTCTGAGGCCATTTTTACAGCCCTGATAAATGCAACCCATAGGATTTCCCCACTACCTGAAGTCAAGTTGTCATCGCATGCAGATGGAGTGTCAGCCACAACAACACAGTTCACTGCACATGCTCTAGCTTAGTGAATGCTTCGGACCATTGGAAGAACAGCAGGAGAATTTTTGAGAGTTGAAAAACTCATGCCAATGGTCAATAGGTTACCTTAGCAAAATTTGAAATCACTTTACACTTGCCTGTTAATCTCAAGATAAAAAGAATGATGAAAAGTCAAAGTCACTGGGACGCGCCCTTCGCCTGGAGAGCCAGTGGGAATTAACAGAACTGTTTCTCCATCACAGCCACAAGGGGAGGTGAAGGAAGCTTTCCAACAGGTTTGTCCTGGTGGGTGCCATGGCTGGCTTTCTTTCTTTCTTTCCTTCCTTTCTCCCTCCTTCCCTTCCTCCGTCCCTTCCTCCTTTCCTCCCTTTCTTCCTTCCTTCCTTCTTTCCTTCCTTCCTTCATTTTTCCTCACCATTCTGGGTGAGGGAGATTCATGGTAAAAACACTGTCAAGGAATTTACTTGGAGCATTAAGACTAGTATTGCTATGCACATGCAAACTCTTTGGAATTCTGGTCTTTCTTTCTTTCTTTCTTTCTTTCTTTCTTTTAAGGTCTATTTTCTGGTTACAAAATATTATAATGATCAGAAGAAACAGTAGAAGTCTCAGTTTAAGAGCAGGAATTGGGTGGTGGTCAAGTTTATGGTCAAATTCACCAGTGAGTTTGGTCTCATAGCAGGGCTTGTTTCTGGCTGTTTATTCACTAAGTAGACCAGATTTGAACATATTGACCATTAATTTAACAGACTGCAAAGATCAAATGCTAGAAATGGTAAAAGTTAGCATTCAAGTAAAGCATAGTTTTTCTTTTTTCTTTTTTTTATTACAAAAACTAATGTATATTTCTATGCATTAGCAATGACCAATATGAAATGAATTAAGAAAAGAATTCCATTTACAGTAGCACTAAAAAGGATAAAATACATAATTAGGGAAACATTTAACAAAAGAAGTACAAAACTTATACTCTGAAACTGTAAAACATTGTTTAAGGAAATTAAAGAAAGCTTAAATAAGTGAAAAGATACCAAATGATCGATGATTGGAAGACTTAATAGTAACATGGCACTAACACCTTAGAATAACACAAATTCAACACAATATTAAAGTTACAGCTGCTTTTTTTGCTAAAATTGACAAGCTGATTCTAAAATTTATATGACAAGTTAAAGATCCAGAATACCTAAAGCAGTTTTGAAAAAAGTGGACAAAGAGAAATCACAGTTCTCGGTTTCAAAGCTAACTATAAACCACAATAATCAAGACAGTGTAGTACCAGCATAGAACAGAGAGATCAATGGATTAGCAGTGTGGCGATACCTAAAAGCTCTAAATATCAACCTCCCATATGAACCCGCAATCCCCCTACTGCAAATATACCCTGAAGAACTCAAATCACTATAAAAAAGATACCTGCACAAGTATGTTTATCGCAGTGTTGTTCACAATAGCAAGAACCTGGAAGCAACCATGCTGTCCATCAAAAGAGGACTGGATTAAAAAAATGTGGTACATATACATGATGGAATACTACGCAGCCATGAAAAAGAACAAAATCATGAATTTCGCAGCAACTTGGATGGAACTAGAATCTATAATACTGAGTGACCTCTCACAGAAACTAAGATCTGAGTGTCACAAGTTCTCACTCATATAGTGAACTTTAAACAACCAATATAATACTATAAGAAAATGACTGACAGACATGGGCAACTATGGGGGGG
>CAUYQG010145803.1:0-29479 GCA_963574415.1 Tarsius wallacei
TACATACCTGTCTTCACACAAATAAGAAATAAACTTTTCTTCAGCCCTGAAGAACACAAATCACTCTATAGGAAAGATACCTGCACACGTATGTTTATCGCAGCATTGTTCACAATAGGAAGAACCTGCAAGCAACCATGCTGTCCATCAAAAGAGGACTGGATTAAAAAAATGTGGTACATATACATGGTGGAATACTATGCAGCCATAAAGAAGAATGAAATCATGAATTTCGCAGCAACCTGGATGGAACTAGAGTCCATAATACTGAGTGACCTCTCACAAAAACAAAAAACTAAGTATCACATGTTCTCACTCATATAGTAGACCTCGATCATCCAACGTATTACCACAAGAAAATGACTGACAGTGGTGGGAAACTGGGGCGGGGGAGGGTGAGGGGGATGGTATTAATGGTGGTGGGTATCTGTCTGGGGATGGGGAGACACCTCTTATCAACAAGGGTACCTGAACAAAACATTTTTGTATGCCTAACCCCTAACTGTACCCCACAATAACATAATTTAAAAAATAAATAAATAAATAAATAGATTGTATGTATGTTTGTGTATCAATACAATTATCCAGTAAAATGCAATAGTAAAAAACTACTAAAACTTTTATCATTAATATCTATAACCCAAATATACTTATGGTAACCAAAAACACTTCTTATTTGTATCTTTTTATTGAGATGATTATTTTCTTATATTTGAAGTTAGCTTCTATTCTGACATATATATCATTTTCACCAAGGAGAAAAGTGTGGCTGGTTTTGAATGTTTGGAGGAATACATATGTTCTGATTTGTTGGAAATAAATATTCCTGTGAGGTCTACAGTTTTATACTTTCCCATCCCACAAGCCACTTGGGGTTTGTGAACAAGTAGATTCGTGAAGAGACTCTTCCAGAAATATGTGCATGAGTAAAGAGTCATATTTATGAGGAAATTATATGAAAATATTAGTCTATTTTTCTACTGTTACTTATCTAAAAAGAAAAGAAGCTGAAATGGATTTTATTATGTTATTGCTTTAGATATAGATCATCTATTGACCAGAATTTAGTTGTTTTCTCTTAGAAATGAGGTATAGGCACACAGTCCTTTCTAGTTGTTTATTTTCTTATGAGTCTTTTCTCTTTTCTTTCTTTCTTTTTATAAGCAGGGTCTTGCTCTGTCTCCTAGGCTGGAGTTTAGTGGCACTATAGCTCACTGTGGCTGCAAACTCCTAGGCTCAGGTGATCTTTCTACCTAGCCTCCAATGTAGCTGGGACTACAGGTGCACACCTAATTTTTTTAAAAATTATTTGTAGAAACAAGGGTCTTGGTCTGTTTCCCAGGCTGATCTTGGACTCCTGGCCTCAAGCAATTCTCCTACCTTGGCCTTCTAAAACACTGGGCTTACAGACATGAGACACCATGCCCAGCCCTTATGAGTCTTTTCTACTTCAGTGTAGCACAGGCTAAAGAAAATATTTTAATGAATTTCTAATTAAATTTATGATTATAAATGAACTACCAGTGCTGCCAACTGGCTGGCTGAGCCACCCTAGTAAGTTTTCTTTCCTACGGTGTTTCTCAATCTTGTGGAAAGTATGTGAACCTGAAAAAGATGTATAGTCTTGTGGTTTCCTGATGGTGATAATGTTGAATGCTAACATCATGAATATAGTGCTGACTGCTAAGGTACAGGTCTTTGGGTTCACATACCAAGACGGCTAGGCGCTTTATGACTCAGTTCTTCTGACATTTTTCTCTTTGTACTACTGTGAATCTTACAAATGTGAGCTGAGCTATCATGTGGCCTTCATTTGAATGAATACATCATTTATCTGTAGGTCCACCTCTGTTCTCTCATTTCATCTACAGTGATTTCATTGAAACTAGCTTATTGGTATAAGATAGTTGTTAACAATATCCAGAATATGCTATTATTTGTGAAAATACATTCAGAAATTTACAGAAATAAAAGTTTGCATCTTGAATATGTATTTCCTAATAAATGAGAAAAGATGGATGTACAAATTAATCAAAGTTTCAAAATAACAAAAACGCATTACAGAAAATGCAGGAAATTTTTAAAAAGAAGACACAAATCCCGTAATTGCACAACCCCAACACAGACACTGTTGGAAGACTAGAATTTCTAGTCTTCTATTTTTTATGCATATGGGGACTTTTTTAAAAAATCTAGATTTAAGAGGTATAAGTGCGGGTTTGCTACCCAAGTATATTGCATGATGGTGAGGTTTGGGTTTCTGTTAAGCCCATCACCCAAATGGTGCACCTGGTACCCAGTGGGTCATTTTCCCACTGCTTTCCCTCCTCTCCTCTCTCTCCTCCCTCCTCCCTAAGGAGCCCCAGTGGCTGTTGTTCCCATCTTTATGTCTGTGTGTCCTATAGGCACTTTTAGATTTTGCGTTGCTAACATGCACATAGTTTTACACACCTGTTGCTCTTTCCAGGCTGCATATGAGACAACAATCTCCACTTGCCCTGCCTTAGGAGCAAATTAAAAGGCACCAAATGTCCTTCAGGAACTCTGTATGATTAGGGTGCTCTAAATATTATAAATTATATTTAGAGTTCATTTGTTTAGGAAACCATAGTTGTATTTCATCAATCTACATTTCTTTAGTAATCAAATGTCATAAAAAGAGCATAAATTTATTTTAGAACCACTAAATTCTGTAAGGTGCATGCACTTAAATGTTTATCTTTGTAATCAATTAATGAAGTACAATCACCTATAAATTTCTTCATACATTATTTTAAAAGTTTCAGATTTTTGTTTTGTCTTTGTATTTATAGCAAAAGAAGACTTCACTGAAGCAGGAAATTCTCTAAAGGGATGTGCAATCACTGGAATTTATTCTAAAGAAGATGTTTTGATACTGTGAGTTTATTGCTCTTTTAATTTTAGGGAGGAAGATGTTATGCAATATAAGGTGTTGCTTGCCATTACACAGCTGATGACTTCTGGAAGAGAGGGCAGCAACATACCTTAATTTTTAATTTTCTACTGGAAGGTCTGAGGCTATTTAGATTCTTTAGGGTTTTTTTTTGTTTTTTTTTACTGTAAATCAAAGTCCCTATGAGGGCAATCTTGAATTCATAATTTATCATCCCCTTATTTAAAAATTCTCCTCTTTGAGTTCTCTTACCTGCAATTTTGGTTCTTTGGGGTTGTCATAGTCTTTGAGCATTTGTGGGGTTTTTTTGTCACCACAGTGTATATTTCTAAAATCAGTGGGCACTGGGCAAGTGGGGCAGCTAAGGTGGGACAGACAGAATTGGGCATGTTCGGGGAGCCAGGGACTAGTGTGTCCAGAATGAGCAGCTGAGCCATTGAACCTACACCACGTGGCAGCAGACTGACAAGTGATGGCGCAATCAGGCCAGCTAGGGAAGGAGATCCCGCCAACCCATGTCCTGGCCACAAGCCTAGACTGCCTGCCTGTGCCAGGCTTTGTCTGGTTCTGACAAGGGGAAGTGGGGGTGATAGTCAGGTGATATGTCCCTGATCTCAGGACATGATGTTCCCTCAGGAGATGAGCAGCCACTGGGGCAGAGGAAGGGCCCAGGGGTCACCCATGTGCATCTGATGTGCACCCACCCCAGCTTCTCAGTCTTCAAGGTGGCAACCAGGGTTCCTCACCTGCTTTGTGGCTCCAGCTCCTGGGACTGTGACAGTTTCCTCCGTCATCTGTGACATGAGGGTCCCAGGCCCCTGCAAGCAGGAGCCCATCCCCAGACAGCTGGGCCTCCTTGCCCAACTGACCTGTGAGACCCAACTGGCCAGACTGCTGTCCTATTTACATTTTTGTTCTTTTTCTCCTCAGTGTGTCTTTTCTGTAATTACTGCTGTGTGGAGGAGCAGTTCCTATAGAACACTCCCCACCCCAGAGAGCACCCACCCCGGCCCTCCTCGGACTGGCCGTGCCTCTGCTCAGCTTGGTGTAGGAAGACCCTGCTGTGTGCCTGTGGAGAGTGATTCAGCCACGTGGCTGCCTGACCCTGCCTCTCCTGCCTTCTTGTTGCTGAGGCCCATGCTGTTGCCTCACTCCCCATCTGAACTGCTCTTGAAGCCAGGATGAGGGATGGGACGAGGTGGCTGAGAAGGACTATCCCCTCCTGGGGCAAATCTGTGCCGTGAGGAGGCTGGGCTTGCTCCACGCACCAGCCCTCATCTGAGTTCCATTTCAGCCAGAGTTGGGTGGAATGCAGCCCGCTTCCACCTGCTCTTGGGTGGCCCGAGCGAAAAGAGTAAATGGCCAAACAATGCAAAACAACATTTTATAACCCTTTGAAATGGGAATTTTCCATGTGCTCAAGGGAAGTCCTATGGAAGTACAGCCGTGCCTCTTCACTCGCAGTTTGACCGTGGAAGGCTGCTGTTATGAGACTATGGCAGGCTTTAGTGGGTGGACAGAGTCCCATTGGCAAAGCCGAATATACTCCCTCCTGGCCCTTGAGGGGAACCGTTTCCAGCTTCGGGCTGGAGGGTTTTGTGGCAGGACCTTGGGAGCTGGGTGAGATCCTTCTGTCAGGGCAGGTTCATCTTCTGCAACTGTGCCTGTGAAGTGGGGGTGCCACGGCACCTCCTGCGGGGGTGGTGATCCCCAGTGTGCCGAGTGACGGGTGCTTGCCTCACGAATGCTTGTCTCATGTGCAGAGGTTTCAGGGCCTGATCCTGGCGGGAGGAGCAGTTGGTCTTCAGCAGTGAGGCACCTGGGACCTGAGCGATAACTCATTCGAAAGGGGCCCCCCTGGGGCCCACTCTTTAGGACAAGGATGATGCAGGGCTGGCATACTTGTCTACATCCTGGTGAGGCCTCAGATGCAGCAGGTGCTATACACCCCCCTTGAGGATGTTGGAGCCAATGGCTGTATCAGCCTGTTCTCCAGCTCTAGCTGTGTCCCTGTAGTGTGCAGCTGATATTTAAGCACCTGCTGAACCTCACTAGACAGTGAGAATTGGACCAGGGCCACTAAGTTCCTGGGGTGACTATGTTGTCAGGAGCAGCCAGAGGATCTCAGGCAGTGTGGCTGTGGCACATGGAGATGGCTCTGGATGTCTAACCCTGGACTCTTGGTGGTAGCCTGGGTTTGGGAGGGGACACACATGCTGCTGAGGGAGAGACCAGGCACAGGACTCTTGGAGTTTCACAAGTGGTGAGGAGGCTAGAACTGGACTGTGGAGACTTTGGTGTTGGCTTTGAGTGAGATGGGCCACTGCAGGTTTGAGTACAGCAGGGCATGGTGGCTTGGTGGCTGTGTGAGGTGGATAGACCCATAAGCCCCAGTCACTACAGATGCCGAATGGGTGTTGCTGGCCTGCTGAATACAAAGACCAGATCCTGCAGGACAGGCTCTTCATACCCAATTCTGAGTACAAGTCAGCGCTGCCTTAGATGGGAGGGGAGGAGTGGGACCCTTCAGGCAAAGGCCCAAGAGACTGACTCCTGTTCCCATCCTCTCCCATCCCGTCCATCCTGACAGGGCCTGCCTTCTACCCCTGCCCTGTCAACATCTGTTCCTTCCTCTTGTTCCAGCTCAGAGGACAGGTCATGCCTATAGGACAAAGCAAAAGCTGTGAGGCTGCCAGGGGGCATATCCCATGTCACACTCCCCTGGCTGCCAAGATGATGTCATTGTGCCCTAGCACTCACCATGCAACTGGGCCTGACACTGACCAGAGAGTCACGGCCACCAGCTTTCTGCAGCTGGCCTCAAGAGAGAGTCTCCTTTCACCCTCTGCCAGTCTGCTAGGCTCCTACCTCTCATCTTCATTGAGCCACTCCACTGAGTTAAACTGGACCTGAAATTGTTCCTCAGGCTGAAAGTGTTAGTTTTCTACAGCCACCTGGAGCAGCTGTATCTTCTGGAGCACTTTGATCTCCTAGAGCAAGAGAAAAGAACAGATGTTGACAGGGCATGGGTAGAAGGCAGGCCCTGTCAGGATGGACGGGATGGGAGAGGATGGGAACAGGAGTCAGTCTCTTGGGCCTTTGCCTGAAGGGTCCCACTCCTCCCCTCCCATCTAAGGCAGTGCTGACTTGTACTCAGAGTTGGGTAAGAAGAGCCCATCCTGCAGGATCTGGTCTTTGTATTCAGTCCCCTCCCCACACTCTCCATGGGGATGGGCACCCTCCTTCTCTGTGTATCAAACCTCTCCAATAAATCTAAGATGCAGGAGATAATGCCAGGGAGTGCCCTCCCAAGGGGTGTCCCTTGCTTCTGCATCCCATCCTCCCCTACATGAGGGCCACAGTGCTCACTTCCATCCTCCTCTTCGTGTTGACCACATGCTCCTAGAAGGCAGACAGCCAAGTTCCATCAGAAAGTCTCCCTGACCCATGCAGAGCCCCTCCCACCCTCTCCCATGGTGTACAACCACCAGGGCCTCCAGGGTCAGGGTCACACACAAGACAAGACTTGACCCTGCCTCAGACTCTGGGCTCAAATGTAGAGGTCAGGGGAACAGAGGCTCAGGGACCTTTGGCCCGACCTCCTCAGATGGCAGACAGGGAAACCATGCATGAATGGAAAGAAAATTCTCTGATACATGGAAGCTCCCTGCTCTTGGCTGGGTCTAATTCTGCTCTTCTCCCAAGAACAGCACTCCAGGGTAAGGCTGAGTCCAGTTTAGCCCAAACCTCTGGCCCCTTTGCAGTCAGGTAGCTCTTTAACTTCAACCTCAGGAAAGTGGGATGGTGTCTGCTATGGAGCCTGCATCCCTCGTGGATGGATGAGCCTGAAGACCCCATACGTGGAGCGACTGTGAGCCTTGTGAGAGGAGTATCACTGAGAGCTCAGATCTCCAGCCTAACGCAAGACTCTCCCCTCCCAACCCTCAGGACGCTCCTCCCTCCCCTCATCCTTCCCAGGCTCACTCAGATCCACATATTCCTCCATCTCAGTGTCCAGAGTCAGCAGTTCGGTGAGGAACGTGTCCAGGAAGGGGACGATGCTCTGTGCCATTGGGGTCATGTGGTGATGAGTATCTGCTCTCAGGTGTCCCCCAAGGCCTGTTCCCAGAAATCTCACCTACCTCTGCCTTCTGATCTCCTCCCCGGGTCTCCCACTCAGAGCAGCTGAAGACCCTCAGCAGCCTCTCCTCATCACCTTCCTCCTCTCCCCCTGGCTGGTTTCCAGGGCCACCAAGCATCCCCTTAGTTGCCTCTGTGGTGGAATAGCAACAGGTTGGTCGGTCATGGTGTTTCTGGCCCCACCCTTCCCAATTGCCTCTAAGCCCAGCCATCCATGCCCTGGCTCTGGTTTCTCTAAGGTAGGCATCTCAAACAGTGGCCACAGGAGGGATGGCCTGGGGGAGGAAGGCCCCTCATCCCTGGATGGTCAGATCTCTAGCTGGGAGAGAGGAGTCCTGTCCTCCAATCTTTGGACCAGGCGTATGCAGTGTCTGTTGCACAGAACTTCCTTTTCCTCCACACAGGAGGTAGTCTGCTGAAGTGTCATCTTTGACTCAAAAGGCAGGGTCCTCCCCCAGGGTTTCCTGCCACAGGGACACTCACCTTTTTCTGCATCTGCTGCCTCATCTGGGCTCTATGGGGGTTCTTCTCCAACTTGGAGCTCCCCAGCTGCTGGGTCAGGGACAAGGTCAATGACACCATCTTCCCCTTACCCAAATACACCCAGACCTCCTGACTTGGAACACTGGCCTGAGTCCATTGGTACCATGCTTCCAGTCCCTCCAGTAGACTCTGATCCTACATCCACTCCAGATTAAACATTCAAGGTGTCACCTTGGACTTAGGCTCCCAGTGACTGTTTCCTCATCTGGAACATGGGATGGAAACAACACCAGCCTCTCGAGGTTTCCAAAGGACTCAGTTTCATGAAACTATCATGATTTTTCTCATCTTCATTCCTCTGAGAAGAGAAAGAGCCAAGCATGAGCTTCCTCAAATTCCTTTCCTCTCCTGAACCTTCTTGTGACCCTATGAGGCTTGCACAGCAGGCTCATTGTCCCTCCACTTTCCAGATGAGGAAACAGTCACTGGGAGCCTAAGTCCAAGGTGACATGCCCAGGGGCCTATGGTAGAGGTTGGGTCTCCCCCTTACCTGAATGCTGTGTTTCAGCTGCCTTAACCCTACACCACAACAGTACTATTGACTGGGGTCCCATCTTCTTGACTTTATGAGGGGTCCATGGCTCCACACAGCCCAACTGTGTGAAATGGGGAATGAATGTTTTGGTAACCTAGTAGAGCAGCATCTGCTGGTCCTAATCTCTGCTCTCAAAGTGGATTAATCATCCACCAAGAGGGTTTGCTGCATACAACTCTGAAAGTAGTCTGCTGAAGTGTCATCTCATACTGACAAGGCAGGGTCCTACCAGGGTACTGGGTGCTAGGTAGTAACATTTTGCTTTCCTATATACATGGAAAGATCTGAGGTTAGGCCAGAAAGGAACAACTAGGAATGCAGGAGTCCCCAGAGATTTCTTTTGTGCCATTTGGACCACATGTCACTGCAAACTGAGCACCAGGGGAGAATCCTATGATGTGATGATTTAGCAGAGTCAGCAAAAGGGCAGAGTGGAGAGTCCCAAAAACACACATCTGTCCCATGTATGGCCAAGAGGATGCAAAGCTGTGCAGTCCAATGCACCCTCTGGCTTGCGGGATTCCTCTGAAGACCCCATCTGTGGTACAGGCAGGGGGCCCCTCCCTATGGAAGTTCAGTGCAGAAAGGAGCCGTAGCAGGAGCCTGGCTTCCTGAGGAATTGCTGGGGTAGTTTGGAGGAGGATGGTGGCTCCACCTACCACATTCGCCCTACAGCCTGGAGAAAGCTTCATGCCAGCAGGACGGACCAGAGTGGGAGCCAGAGACTTACTGACTCTGGAGCGCCTCACCCCTGCTCAACAATCCAGCTGCCATCCCCATACTCCATCACTGGGGCCTCCTGCTGCAACACACCTCCCACCTAGGGGCAAACACTTTTCTGAAAACTGAGAACTTGAAATTTGTTTAGAGCTTTTCATGTGGAGAAGGAAAAGAAGGAAGACTCAATTTGAGAAAAAGGGGGAGTTGTGTACATTCAAATTCTTTTGATTTGAGAATACCAAAAACACCAAACTGCCAGGAAGAGAGCTCCCACTTGGCATCCTGGCTCCACAGAGCTGGAGAGGGAGTTGTCATGATGGTTACCTGAGTCCCATGCCCACTTCACCTGAATCTCTGTACAGTTTAGATATCAGTTGGGCAGAGAGTTTCACTGTTCTATATACATATCTGACAGTCTCCAGCTGGTCCCAGGATGATCCTGACAATTAAGAAAACTTAGTCCTGAGCTGGACATTTTGGCTTCATGCCCAAGTATAAAGACTTCAGTCTCAGTTTAGGGATTACCAGTCTGTCCCTGGATCTAGTGTTCCTGTCCTTCTTGAGCCTCCCATGGGCATTGAGTGGGTATGGCCAGAGCAGTAGGAAGTCTCTGGTATACCCTGGTCCTCCTGTGGAGAGAGCTTTCCTCACCTGAAAACTCCTCCCCATGACTTGTTGAGCTGATGGAGCTCTTTAAGGCAGAGAGGATAGCACAACCTGGGGAGTAATTTCTGAGCCTGAGGCATTCTTGGGGAGGGATGAGAATGAGCCATGAGGTCAAGAGTTGGAGCACCCCCTTGTCTGGCTTAAGTCTCCTGTGCTGACTCTCACCTCTAGAAGGAGGAGAGCCCCAGGGAGCCCCAGGAGGACACACCTGGGACCCAATGAGCAACAATCAAGTGGAGAATTATAGGTCAGCCCAAGGAAAAATCCCGGTTGGTAATGAGCAGCCACCATTGGGTCCTGAATGTCAAAGTCAGTGTGCCATTGGCAGGAAGGGCCTGTGGGGACTGCAAGGTTCAGACCAAGATGACAACCCTGGAAGCTAAGTGAGAAGGGGCAGTTCCCACTTCTTCATTCAGGGAGTCCCCAGAGACTCCCACAGCTTGTCTTGGCTGTCCCAGCTGTCATGCTGCAGTCCCCAAGGCAGGTGGTGATGACAGAGTTGGCCAGTCTATTAGATTATGTGACGATGGCAGACAGTGCGTGCCAGCTGCTCCTGTTCCATCTTGTTCCGATGGCCTCAGCTGGAGCCCAGACAGTCACAGGGCTCCAACTTCTTGAACAGTTCCTGAGGAGGACGGGAGTGACACGAGTTCACAACACACCCAAGCTCAGAGTCCACAGTTGCTCACAGTTTCAGGCAAGTGACAATGGTCTAAGTTGGAGGTCAAAAAGCTTGGGAATTGTGCCTAGACTTGTGGGAGTCCCTGGGTTGACTTCTCTGCCCACAGAGGGCATCGAATGCATGGTGAGAGAGAACTCAGTGTGACGGGGAAGGAGAGTGGCATTTTCAAAAACTCCAAGCACCAGCGGGGGGCTCACGAATGCTCGTCCTGAGGCCAAGTCTGCCATCCATCCCAACCAGCCCTCAGGCCTTCTTTCCAATCACATGCACATTCCTTGTGGCAGCTCCAATTAGGGGCTCTATTTGGGTTCCCGCCACAGAATCTAGTACGCAGCAGGTACCTAACAAGCACTGAAGCTGGTTGAGTTTGGGGCACATGGGTAAGTGACGCATGGACCTGGAACCCCTCAGTGAGCCCTCATCACCACCACATAAGCCCGGTCCCATCCACTTTCTAACTATCTTGTCTCTTTGCATCTGCACAGTCACTCTGCAGTTGGCATTGTTCGTGTCCCATGTCTGCTATCCACATGTGGACAGGGAGAACTTCTGGGAGAAGAAACTCATCCAAATCATGTGGATGGTGAGATGTGGAGCTGGGACTGGGCCAAGGACTTTGGACTGGGGTCAGGGCAGACTGTCTGACACAGCTAACAGCAAAAGGACGGCCTGTGCCACCTCACCCTGCAAGTCCACCTGCTCACTGCATCCTTAAGAGTCAATTGCTCTGCCAGGTGCTTAGGGTGAAATGCCATGATCCAGGCAGCTCTTCACAGGGCTTGATCCTTGCAGCCCCCAAACAGGGGTGGGGGCCTCTGGAGCTGGCTCTACTTCACACTCGTAAACAGGAGGTGGCATTTCCCCTGGTGCTGGAGCTGGCCCTGTTGTTAGACCCAGGCCTGCAGGTGTCTCTGGCCCAAAGCAAGCCTCAGCTCTGTTAGAGGTGCTGGCACTGGCTGGGGAGCCAACATTGATAACGCCTGTGTCCCCCAACACACATCAGGAGTTGGAAAGGGAGAAACATCAACAACATCAGTCACTGGCTTCCCTAAATACAGAAACAACCTCACTGAATTTCTGGGAATTCCAGTTCCCCAAAATCTTCCAAATCAAAGGCCACCTCACCTTCTGCCTCTGGTTTCCTGGGCTTCACAAGTGCCAGGTGGCCTCAGATGCGCACATTAGTAAGTTGGCCCGATCCAGTCAGTTGACTTTCCTCTGACATTTTCTTTCTGAAGGTCCAAGGCATGCTCCTCCATGCATCTGAGGATTCAGCACAGCCTCAGGCAGATTTGGGAGCAGTTTCCTCATCTAACTCCAGGTATGGGACCTCTCTGGTGGATTCCCCAGGGGTGGATGTGGGATGGAGGAGGACTGGCAGAACTGGGATGGGATTTGTGGGGCATAAGTCTCTGGGGAACTGACCCTGAGCCCAGTCTTACCTATTACTTGCAGAAGACCTGGGACACCAGCATCACACAAACCTCTCTCCTGTATACTTTACTCTGAATGGTGAGTCCCCAGAAGCGGCCTTCTCATGAAGCCCATAATAGGTTTGAGACCCATGGTTATTTCAGTCTCTCCTCAGGCAGGGACCAGAGAATCCTTCCATACTTCTAGGGTGACAAGAGGTCCTTCTTCTGGACTCAAAGTACACCCATTTTATGCTTGGTTCAGCACTCTGTCACCATGGTCAGAATCTATAAGAATGCTTCCATTCCTAGAACATTCTGTGAGCATGATCTGCTTTGGATGCCTAGTGTGTGTATGTGACTCCTCAAGTGGAATTTAGGCCCAGAGTTTTACATTAGCTGTGTTCATTCAATTATGTGAATTGTTTAGAAAAGGGCTTGTACAATGTGAGTGCTTAACATATGTGTGTTTCTTGAAGGAACTCCCAACAAGAACCTTCTCAGGTGTGGGAGTGGGCCTAGGGCCTCTGCCAGCATCCAGGGACCATAGTCCTGTCTGTGTAAAGGACAATGACCAGTTAGGAGGACTCTGAGAGCAAATGAAGGATGCCTGATCTCAAACCAGGCCAAGTGGGGACCAAAGAGAGGCCCAAACTTTACCCATCATGAGGGCATGAATTCCTAATCCTGAATTATACCCCACATCTTTAAAATCAAATAATTTTTTAAAAGTATACTTCAAAAACAACAAGAGAAATGAAAAAAGAGATGTTAATTCTCTGTGCTTTTCCAGCTAGAGAGTGATGAAGACCACTAAGGTATGTTGCAGAGTTTCTTCAATGAGGTAAGAGAGAAAAATAATCAAGATGAACCACCACAGCACACCCAGTGGCATTTACACAGAGCCAAACACTAGTGACTAAATAACTTGTGTTAAGCCACTTAGTATCTAGAAGAAGCTTATGAGGTTCATGGTTTTCCAACTACTTCTTCCAGAAAAAATGGGAGTTCAGAGAGCTGCTGTGATATCCCTAAAACAAAGGTAAGACATCAGAGTCACCTCCATGCCTTGGAGTGAACAGATGGTTACCTGCTGAACAGGTGCTCCAGGAATTTAGGAGCTGTGGTGACATCCCTGTAGGAGCCCAGGAAGCTGGTGGTGGGTGAGATGATTATACCCTAGTAGGCTGGGACCAGGGATAACACATGCTGCTCTCTAGCGCCTGACTGTGGGGTCCAGATAATGTGGATATCCTTTACTTGTAGAGCGGACTCATTTTCATACTTAGGGGAGGATAAAGAGGGACACAAAGTCAGTGACAGCACCATAAATCAGAAGATAATGAGGGTCTGGGGCTCAGAGCGGGAATACCTTAGAGACTTATTCAGAGGACATGGATATCCAGAGTGGAAAAATATTCTAGACTTTAAAGAAGCCCTTCAAGGAATTAGTGCATTTGGTCAGCTATGGAACAATAGTCCTCATCTTTAATAATAACCTGTAGAGAGAGCATCATTCCAGAGAGAAAGTACATTCTCATTATAGACATGAGAAACACAGGCTAGCTTTGGGATGTCAGATGACTGCATAACAGTATGAGAGTCACAGTGAGTTTTGTCCACATCAAGAATGCTTGCACTTTCTGCACTTACATGAAGAGAAAGGACCTGGATAAGACAACGCAGAGGGCAAGACTCTCCAGAAGATGCCTTTTGACTTAAAGCAACATAATTGTGTTTATGAGAGTCCTGAAAAACAGCTGCAGCAATTTTAGAACAGATCAAGGGATAAAGGCTGGGAGTCTGTATGGGGGTAAAAGCTCCACTAACAAGAAGTGTCCATGCTAAGCATCTATGCACCTAACACAGGAGCACCGGGATTTATAAAGCAACTACTAAGTAAATTAAAAGATGACATTCCCTCTAACACAATTGTAACTGGGGACTTCAATAATCCACTAACAACTCTAGATTGTCGAGGTAAAAAAATCAATAAAGTGAGCTGGGACCTCACTTTGACGCTTGACCAAATGAACTCAGTCGATAGCTACAGAACAGCACCCAAACACCATGGATTATACATTCTGCTCATCACCACATGGAATATATGCCATGATCGACCACATATAGGCCATAAATGAACCATTGAAAATTTTTTATAGAGTTGACATAATACCATGCATCAACTCAGATCACAACTGAACAAAAATGCCCTCAAAACAAGATGCCCTCAAAACACACAGACATGGACACTAAATCACATAGTACTGAATGACTCCTGTATCAACACAGATTTTGAGAGATACATTAATAGACCCCTGGAAAAACAATGAAAACAAAGATATATATTATCAGCATCTCTGGGATGCCACACAAGCAGCAACAAGAAGGAAGATTATTGCTATTCATACACACACACATTAAGAAACAGAAAGATGAAGAGTAAACAGTTTATTTAACGTCACACCTAAGGGAGCTGGAAAGGCAAGACCACCAAAACACTAACTTCAGCACAAGAATGCAGATAACCAAAATAAAGTCCCAACTACAGAATATAGAAGACAAAAGTGTCATACAAAAAATTCAACAATACATAAAACTGGTTCTTTGACAGTATAAATAAGATTGATGGACCCCTGGCCAGACTGAGTAAGACAGAGAGGAAAAGTCCAATTAAACATTAGAAATGCAAAAGGTGAAGTTTCAACTGACCCTGAAGAAATTCAGAAGGTTAACAGACATTCCAATACACACCTCTACAGAAACCAACTCAAAATCCTAAATGCATTGGAGGGCTTTATAATATCACACACTTCCCAAGGTTGAATTAAGAAGAAACCGAAATCAATTCCATCATAAGAAAACTACCCACAAAAAAATCCCTGAACAGACAGCTTGCCTATAACATTCTATAATACATACAACTAGGAGCTGATACCAATACTATCCAAAGTATTCAGAGTAAATGAGAAAGATGGATCTCTCCCCAAATTATTTTATGAAGCTAACATCACACTATACTCAAACCTGGGAAACACCCAAGTAGGAAAGAGAATGATAGTCCAATCTCCTTGAAAAGCACAGATGCAAAAACTCTCAAGAAGATTCTAGCAACTCGGATTCAGCAACATGTCTCAAGAATCAACCACCATGGCCAAGAGGCTTCAATTCCATGATGCAAGACTAGGTTAATGCCTGAAAGCTGTAAATGTAATCCAACACATCAATAAATATTAAAACAAGAACCACATGATTATATCATTAGATGCAGAAAAATATTTTTACAAAATCCAGCAACCTTCCTGATAAAAACCCTTGAACACCTAGGCATACAAGGACTATTCCAAAAAATAATAAGAGCCATCTCCAGTATACCTACAGCCCACATATTGCTCAACGGTCCTAAATTGGAAGCTGTCCCCTGAAAACAGAAACAGGACAAGGATGCCCACTCTCACTTCTCCTGTTTAACATAGTGTTGGACATCCTAGCTAGAGAAATCAGGCAAGAGAAAGATATCAGGTGTATCCAAATAGGTAAGGAGGATGTTCAGCTATCCCTCTCTGCAGACGATTATGATACTATTCTTTGAAAATCCAAAGGAGTCCCTTGAAAATCTCCTTGCAGTGATTAAAAAAAAGTTGGCAAATCTTGGTATACAAAACCAATGTACAAAAAACAGTGGCATTTCTACACACCAGAAACAAGCAGGCATAAAATAAAATAAAAAACACAGTCCTATTCACAAGGGTTACAAATAATTAAAGAAAAGGAAAGATATACCTTGGCATCTACATAAAAAGAGAAATGAAAGGCTATTACAAGGACAACTATAAAACACTGCTCAAAGAAATCAGAGAGGACACAAGCAAACAGTAAGCATCCTTGCTCATAGATTAGAATCATCAAAATTGTCATGATGTCATTCCTACCCAAGGCCATCCTCAGATTCAGTGCAATACCCATCAAATTGGCAACATCATTCTTCTCAGACCAAGACACGAACATACAGAAATTCATATGGAAATTTTTTAAATGGCACAAATGGCCAAAACAATCCTTAGCAAAAGGAACAAATCACACTTGCAGACTTCAAAATTTATTATAAAGTTTCAAGAATCAAAACAGCCTGGCACTGGAGAAGAACAGTCATGTAGACCAATGGAACAGGACAGAGATTCTGAAAGCAAAAAACCTAATATCTTAACCAACTCATCTTCAATGAACTCAGCAATAACAACCATTGAGGTGAAGAGACTTTATCCAGCAAATGGTGGTGGAAACAGTGACTGAACACATGTAGAAGAAGGAAACATGATCCCTACCTACCACCATATAAAATAATCAAGTGTAAAAGGATCAAAGACCTAAATGAAAACCTCAAACTACAAGAATCATAGAAGAAAATGTAGAAGAAACACTTATGCACATAGGAGTAGGCAACCATTGCATGATCCAATCCCCAAAAGCAAATAACATAAAAAGCTTTGACAGACAAGTGGGACCTCATGAAACTGAAAAACATCTGCACAGAAAAAAAAAATCAAGAGAGCAGAGAGAAAACCCACAGAATGAAAAAATTTTGTTGCTATTCATGTATCAGACAAGAGCCTAATATCCAGGATCTCCAGGGCGCTCAAGTAAGCTCCAGAGAAGGGCTCATGACTGCTCATCCTGAGGCCAAGTCTGCTACCCATCCTGGCCAACCCTCAGTTCTTCTTTCCAATCACAAGTACATTCCCTGTAGCAACTCCAACCAGGGGTTCTATTTGGGTGTCTACCACAAAATCAAGTATACATCAGGCAACCAAAGTTTGCTGACGCTGGCAATGGGTAGGTGACACATGGACCTGCTCTCCTCTCAGTAAATCCTGGACACCACCACAAAACTAGGCCACATCCACTTTCTCACTATCTTTTTCTCTTTGGATCTTCACAGTGACTCTAAAAATGGCATTGTTAGTGTCCCATGTTTGCTGTCTTCATGTGGACAGGGAGATCTTCTGGGTGAAGAAACTATAGAGGCCATACAAGTGTTGGATGTGGAGTTGGAATTGGGCCAAGGTCATTGGACTTGGGTTAGGGCAAGGCTGGTCAAACATAGCTGAGGGCAGAAGTGCAGCATGCCCCGCCCCACCCTGTAGAGCCCAGGTGCGCACCATGTCCCTCAGAGTCAACATCTCTGCCAGCACCTTGCGGAGGAACACCATGAGGCTAGGCACCTCCTCACTGGGCTTGTTTTCTGTAGGCCTAGGACAGTGGTGGGGGGGGCCTCTGTACATGGCTCTACCTCATGCTCTTTCACAGGAGGAGGCTTTTCCCCTTGTTCTGGAGCTGACCCAGCTGCTGGCTCTATGTAAGGTAAGAGACCAAGCACTGCAGGTGTCTGGCTTCAGAGCAGGCCCCAGATCTGTCAGAGGTGCTGGTGCTAGCTGAAGAGCTAGCATTGGTAATGCCTGTGTCCCTTGACACACATGAGGAACTGGAAGAGAAGAAATATCAGCAACATCAGTCACTTTTCACTGGTCTTTCCAACACAGACACAACCACACTGATTTCTGGGAATTCCAGGTCCAAAAGTCTTCCATATCACAGACCATCTCACCTTCTGCCTCTGCAGAAGGCTTCACAAGTGCCAGGTGGCCTTGGGTGCGTGCCTTAAAATGTCAGTACGATCCAGGCCAGTAGACCAGCATGTGGACCAATTGGAGGTTAAATACTGGCACCTCTGAGGTGTGGGTAGAATTTCCATAGATCTGGTGTTGCCAGGTATGCAAAATAGATGGGATGAATCTGGGGGTGGCAAGTAGGCAGCAGAGTCATTGACCTGGTCTCTCCATCACTTGGCCCTCACTTTGCACCCTGGTGTGTTTCTGGGACTTTGGGGTGTGGCTACCTGTCTAATGAACAGCCCCACCACTCCTCATCCAGCTTTCTGTGATACCCTGCCTGGGAAAAACCTGGTCATGAGCAAGGCTAAGCAACCCCTTGAAGGCCTTGACTTCCCCCTGATATTTTCTTTCTGAAGGCCCAGGGTATACAACTCCATGCACCTGAGAACTCAGCACTGTGACTTCAGGAGGATTTGGGAGCAGGTTCCTCATCTAACTCCACGTATGTGCCCTCTCTGGTAAGTTCATCAGGGGGTGATGTGGGATAGAGGAGGACTGGCAGAGCTGGGATGGGACTGTGTGGAGCATAGGTGTAGTTAAGACTGGCTCAGAGCCCAGCCTTCCCTATCTTTTGCAGAAGGCCTGGGATGCCAACATCACACAAAACTTTCTCTGACTTCTTTATTCTTGCTGGAGAGCCCCCAGAAGCAGCCTTCACATGAAACCCATAAGAGGTATGAGACCCACAGTTTTTTATCCTTTCCCCAGCCAGCGACCATAGAATCCTTCCATACTTTTAGGGTGACAAGAGATCCTTCTTATGGACCAGAAGTACACCCATTTTATGCTTGGTCCAGACTCAGTCATCATGGTCAGAATCTGGAAGAATGCCTCCATACCTAGAGGAGGCCATGAGGGCATCACACTGAACACTATGTGATCATGACCTGCTATGGTGCCTACTATGTGTGTGACTCCTCAAGTAGAATTGAGGCCCTGAGTTTGCCACCTGCTGTGTTCATTCAATTATGGCAAGTGTTTTAAAAAATTGCCTGTACAAAGTAAGGTATTAATATATGTGTGCTCCATGAATGATCTCCCAACTAGAACCTTCTCAGATGTGGGACTGGGACAAGGTCTTCTGCCAGCATCCAGTGATAATAGTCCTGTCTGTGTCAAGGACAATGACCAGTTAGAAAAAATCTCAAAGCAAATGAAGGATACCTGATCTTAAACCAGGTGAAGTGAGGACCAAAGGGAGGCCCAAACTTTACCAGTACCATGACCTTTTATATTCTTATTTCTGAATTATATCCCACATCTTTGAAATATAATAAATTTTTTAAAAGATTAAAGGAATACTTTAAGAAAAAGAAAGTAATGAAAAAAATGCGCATTCTCTGTACTTTTCCAGATATGGAGGAACAAAGGCCAATGAGGCACATTGCAGAGAGGTTCTTCAGTGAGGGAGGAGAGACTAACAATGAAGATGAACCACCTGCTCCCCCCAGTTACCCAGTGTTGAGAAGTAGCCTCTGTAGTCACAAAAAAAGATGAACCACCACAGCCCACACAGCAGCCTTTCTACAGAGCCAAACAATAAGGATGAGCTTGCCATGCTTGAGGCCACTCAGTCTCTACAAGACTCTTATGAGATTCATGGTCTTCTAGATAGTACTTCCAGGAACAAATGGGAGCTCAGAGAGCTTCAGTGATATCCCTAAAACACAGTTGGTAGACGTCAGAATCACCATTCTGCTTTGGAGTGGATAGATGCTCACCTACTGAGCAGTTGATTCACGAACTCGGAGGCTGTGGTGACATCCTGGTAGGAGCACAGGAAGCTGGTGAAGGGTGAGATGGTTGTACCCTGGAAGGCTGGTAACAACGACAACACAAGCTGCTCTCTGGTGCTTGGTTGTGGGGTCCAGATAATGTGGATGTCCTTTACTTATAGAGTGGACTCATTTTCATACTAATGGGGGGATAAGGAGGGACACAGTGTGAGTAACAGTGCCATAAAGCAGCAGAAAAGAGGACCTGGAGCTCCAACCAGGAAACCCTTCAGAGACTTATTCAGAGGACATGAATATCCATGGCGAAAATGCTCTAGGCTTTAATGAAGACCTTCAAGGTGTTTGTGGCATAAGGTCAGTTGTGGAACAACAGTCCACATCTTTTTTAATAAACAGTAAGGAGAGCATCATCCTGGAAAGGGTTAAAACCATTCTCATTATAGAGATGAGAAAATACATCTTTGTGTTGACTTTGGGATTTCAGATGGCTGCAAAAAGTATGAAGGTCACAGTGAGCTTCGTCCACTCAAGGTTGCATGTAATAACCTCTAAGGCCTAGTGGCACTTTCTGCTCCTTACACAGAGAGAAAGGACCTGGGTAAGCCTCACTTCCTCTTCATTTTGGAGACAGTACACAGTGCAAGACTCCCTTAAAAAAATGTCTTTTGACTTAAAATAAAATAATTATGTTTCTTTTTTGATATAAAAGAGAGTCTTGCAGAACAGCTGCACCAATCTGAGAACAGACCAAGGGATAAAGGCTGGGAGTCTGTATGGTAAGGAAAGCTCCACCAACTAGAACTATCCATGCTAACCATCTATGCACCTAACACAGGAGCACTAGGATTTATAAAGCAACTGTTAAGTAAGCTAAAAGAGAATATTGACTCTAGCACAATTATAACTGGGGACTTAAATACTCCACTAACAACCCAAGACAGATCATCAAGGTAAAAAATCAATAAAAAATAAGGAGATTTGGACCCTAACTCTGAGTTTTGACCAAATAAACTAAATAGATATCTATAGAACACTCCATCAGGGATTGTATATTCTACTCATCACCACATGAAACATTCTCCAAGATTGACCTCATATCTTCCATTAATCAACCATAAAAATATTCTTCAAGGATGACATAGTACCATGCATCAACTCAGACCACACTTGCACTAAAATGAACATCACTACCAACAAGATCCCCTGAAAACACACAAAGAGAGGGGTACTAAATCACACAGGACTGAATGCCTCCTAGGTCAACAAAGATTTTGAGACAGACAGTAGAAGATTACTAGAAACAGATGAGAACAAAGTTACATCTTACCACATACATACACATGCACATAATGAAAACAGAAAGATTACAAGTTAACAGCCTAATGTCACAGCTAAGGTAGCTGGAGAGGCAAGATCACCAAATGCCTAACTTCAGCAGAATAATCCAGATCCCCAAAATCATGTCCCAACCTCAGGACATAGAAGACTAAAGTGTCAAAGAAAAAAGAAAAAACAAAACAAAAAGCTGGTTCTTTGACAGAATAAATAAGATTGATGCATATCAAGCCAGATTGAGTAAGAGAAAGAGAGAAAACCCCCAATTAAACAAAATTAGAAATGCAAACGGTGAAGTTCCAACTGACCTTGAAGAAATTAAAAAGCTTATTTGACATTTTTATGCACAACTTTACAGAAACAAACTCAGAAACCTAAATGTATTGGAGGACTCTGACATCACACATTCCTAAGGTTGTAAGATGAAACTGAAACCCTAAGTTGTCCAATAACAACCCAGGAAATTGACTCCATACCAAGAAATCTACCTACAAAAAGAAACCCTGGACTACACAGCTGCTTCCCAGCAGAGCTCTACAAAACATACAAGGAGGAGTTGATACCAACCCTATCCAAAGTATTCTGGACCATCGAGAAAGATGGAACACTCCACAAATCATTTTGTGAAACTTACATCACACTGACTCCTAAGCCTGGGTTAGAGAATGACAGGCCAATCTCCTAGACGAACATAGATGCAAAAATTCTCAACAAGATTCTAGCAAATCGGACCCATCAACACATCTCAAAAATCATCCACTATGGCCAAGTATGCTTCATTCCCAGGATGCAGGACTGGTTCACATCTGCAAGACCATAAATGTAATTGAACACATCAACATGTAAAGACAAGAGGTTCGTGATTATATCATTAGATGCAGCATTTGACAAAATCCAACATCCTCCTGATAATGACCCTTGGCCACCTATTCACAGAAGGAATATTTCTCAAAATAGTAAGAGCTATCTCCAAAAACCCCACAACCAACATAATGCTCAGTGGACAAAAGTTGGAAGCATTTCCCCTGGAAACAAGAACCAGACACCCTTCCTGTTCAACATCATGTTGGAAATCCTAGCTTGAGCAATTAGACAAGAGAAAGAAGTCAGGGTTATCCAAATAGGCAAACAGGAAGTTCAGCTATCCCTCTCTGCTTATGAAATTAATGAACCTATACTTTGAAAATGCAAGGGAGTCCACCAAAGACCTCAACTCAATGAAAAAAATAACTTTGGCAAGCTCTTGGGGTACAAAGTCAGTGGGCAAAAGACAGTGTTATTTCTGTACATCAAAAGCAAACAGGCAGAGAAACAAATATAAATCACAGTCCCATTCACAATAGCTACAAAAGAAAAAAGAAGAAGAAAATAAATGAAACAATATACGTTGACATCTACCTAACCAGAGAAGTGAAAGATGTGTACAAAGAGAACTATAAAACATTGCTCAAAGAAATCAAAGTTTACAGAAACAAACAGAAAAGCATCCCTTGCTCATGAATTGAAAGAATCAATATTGTAATGATGTCCACCCTACCCAAGGCCATCTTCAGATTCCATGCAATACCCATCAAATTACCAGCATCATCCTTCTAGACCTAGACACGACAATACAGAAATTCATGTGGAAACAAATAAGAGCACAAATAGCCAAAATATTCCTCAGCAAAAGGAACAAAGCAGGGAGCATCACACTTGCAGACTTCAAACTGTACTACAAGGTTACAAGAATCAAAACAGCCTGGCCCTGGTAGAAGAACAGAGTTATAGACCAATGAACAGGACAGAGATTCTAAAAGCAAAAACCCAATCTCTTAACTAACTCACCGTCAATAAAGTCCACAATAACAACCAGTGGGGAGAAGAGACTTCATTCAGCAAATGGTGTTGGGAAAACTGGATGAACACATGCAGCAGAATTAAACAGGATCCCTACCAATCACCATATGCAAAAATCATTTCTGGCCAGGCTCAGTGGCTCAGTCTGTAACCCCAGCAGTTTGGGAGACTGAGATGAGTGGATTGCCTGAGCCTGTGGGTTCGAGACCAGCTGGGCAACTTTGCGAGACCTCATCTCTACAATAATTTTTTTTTTAAGTAGACAGGCATTAGTTTTGGGTACTTGGAAGGCTGAGGTGGAAGGATCGCCTAAGCCCAGCAGGGCAACACTGGGTTAGCAGTGAGTCTGCCATGGCACTCCAGCCTAGGTGACAGTGTGAGACCCCAACTCAAAAAAAAAATCAACTCTAAATGGATCAAAGACCTAAACAAAAAACCTCAAACTATCAGAATCATAGAAGAAAATGTAGAAGACACACTCATGCACATAGGAGTAAACAGCCATTGCATGATCCAATCCCCAAAAGTGAACAACATAAAAAATTACAATAGACAAGTGGGGCCTCATCAAACTTAAAAACATCTGCACAGCAAAAGAAACCATCAAGACAACAGGGAGAAAACCCACAGATTGGGAAAAAATTGTTGCTGATCATGTATCTGAAAGGGTCTAGCATTCTGGATCAACAAGGAGCTCAAACAAGCTCCAGAAAAGGGCTCACATCTGGTCATCCTGAGGCCAAGTCTGACACCCACCCATGCTGGTCAGCCCTCAGTCCTTCTTTCCAATCACAAGTACATTTCTTAGAGCAGCTCCAACTAGGGGTTCTATTTGGGTGTCTGCCATAAAATCTAGTATATGTCAGGTACCTAATGGTTGCTGAAACTGGTGATGCTTTGGGGCAGATGCATAGGTGACACATGAACCTGCTCTCCCCTCAGTAAATCCTGGACACCACCACATAAGCCAGGTGCCACTCACTTTCTGTCTTGTCTCTTTGGGCCTGCACAGTGACTCTGCAGCTGGCATTGTTGGTGTTCCATGTTTGCTGCCCACATGTGGACAGGGAGGGCTTCTGGGAGAAAAAACTATGCAGGTCACAAGGATGGCAAGATGTGGAGCTGAAATTGGGCTAAGGTTATTGGACAGGGGTTAGGGCGTGGGTGGGTGGACGTAGTTGACACCAGAAGCGCAGCCTGCCCCACCCCACCCTGTAAAGCTCAGCCATTCACCATGTCTATCAAAATCAAGTTCACTGCCAGCACCTTGCAGGGGAACACCTTGATGCTAGGCAGCTCCTCGCTGGGGTTGTTCTCTGTAGGCCCAGAACAGGAGCAGGAGGCCTGTAGAGCTGGCTCTACCTCTTAACCTTTCACAGTAGGAGGCTTTTCCCCTTGTGCTGAAGCTGGTCCTGCTGCTGGCTCTAAAGAAGGCAACAGACCTAGGGCTCCAGGTGTTTCTGAATCCAGAGCAGGTGACATCTCTCTCAGAGGTACTGGTGCTGGCTGTGGAACCAGCATTGGTACTGTCTGTGCCTCTTGACACAGGTCAGGAGCTGGAAAAGAAGAAACATCAGCAACATCAGTCACTTTTCACTGGTCTCTCCAAATACTGAAACAAGCTCACTAAATTTCTGGGAATTTCAGCCCCCAAAAGTCTTCCAGATCAAAAGCCACCTCACCTTCTGCTTCAGCTTCCCTGGGCTTCACAAGTGCCGGGTGACCTCGGATGCACACATTAGGGAGTCGGCACGATCCAGGCCAATAGACCAGCATGTAGAACAACTTGATTTAACCCATGGCACCTCCGTGGATTGGGAAGAACTTCCATAGATCTGATGTGGCCAGGTATACAAAATGGATAAGATGATGCTAGAAATGGCAAGTAGGCAGCAGAGTCAGAGTCCTGGTCTTTCCACCACAAGGGCCTAACATTGCACCCTGGTGCGTTTCTGAGACTTTGGGATATGGCTACCTGTCTAATGGACAGCTCCAGCACTCGGCTTCCAGTTTTCTGTGATTCCCAGCTGGGTAATACCTAGATATGGAGCAGGACTAAGCAATTCCTAAAGAGCTTTGACTTCCCCCTAATATTCTCTTTCTGAAACCTCAGGGCATGAACCTCCATGCACCTGAGGACACACCACTGTGGCTTCAGGAAGATTTGGGACAGGTTTCTCAGTTAACTCCAGGTATGGGCCCTCTCTGGTAGATTCCCCAGGGATGGATATGGGATGAGGAAGAACTGGCAGAGCTGGGATGGGACTGTGTGGAGCATAGGTCTGGTTAAGGGCTGGCTTGGAGCCCAGTCTTCCCTATCTTTTGCAGAAGGCCTGGGATACCAGCATCACACACACCTCTCTCTGTATACTTTACTCTTGCTGGTGAGTCCCCAGAAGCAGCCTTCTCATGAAACCCATAACAGGCATGAGACCCACGGTGATTTCAGTCTCTCCTCAGCCAGGGACCAGAGAATCCTTCCATACTTTTAGAGTGACAAGAGGTCCTTCTTCTGGACCCAAAATACACTCATTTTATACTTGGTCCAGGGTGGTGTCATCATGGTTATAATCTGGAAGAATGCCTCCATACCTAAAGGAGGTCATGAGAGCATCACATTGAACATTCAGTGACCATGAACTGCTTGAATGCCTCCTGTGAGTGTGACTCCTCAAGTTGAATTTAGGCCCAGAGTTTGACATCTGCTGTGTTCATTCAATTATGCCAAAAGTTTAGAAAAGTGCCTGTCCAGAGTGAGTGCTTAATATATGTGTATTTCATGAACGAACTCCCAAAAAGAATCTTCTCAGATGTGGGAGTGGGCCTAAGGCTTCTGCCAGCATCCAGGGACCATAGTCCTGTCTGTGTCAAGGACAATGATCGGTTAGAAGGAATCTCAGAGCAAATGAAGGATACCTAATCTCAAACCAGGTAAAGTGGGGACCAAAGGGAGGTCCAAACTTTACCTGTACCATGACCACTTGTATTCCTAATCCTGAAGTATACCACACATCTTTAAAATCAAATAAATTTTTAAAAACAAGATTAAAAGTATATTTTAAGAAAAAAAGAGATATACATTCTATGTGCTTTACAAGATATAGAGAAACGAAGGTCGTTGAGGTATGTTGCAGAGAGTTTCTTCAGTAAGGGAAAAAAGAAAATAATCAATATGAGTCACCTCAGCAGAACCTGCAGCATTTACACAGAGCCAAACACTAGGGATAAACTGGCCATGTCTTAGGCCACTTAGTCTCAGCAAGAACCTTATGTGGTTAATGGTTTTCTAGCTACTTCTTCCAGGAACAAACTGAAGTTCAGAGAGCTGCAGTGATATCCCCAAAACACAGCTAGTAGACTTTACAGTTATCAATGTGCCTTGGAGTGGACAGACAGATGCTCACCTGATGAACAGCAGGAACTTGGAAGCTGTGGTGACATCCTGGTAGGAGCACAGGAAGCTGATGAAGAATGAAATGTTTCCACCCTGGACAGCTGGTGCCAGGAATAACACCCTCTGCTCCCTAGCACCTGGCTGTGGGGTCCAGATAATGTGAATGCCCTTTCCTTGTTGAATAGGCCATTTTTTTGAGTTGGAGTCTCACTCTGTCACCTGTCACCCAAGCTGAAATGCAGTGGCATGCTCAAGGCCACCCCAGTGTTGACCTGCTGGGCTCCAGCAATCCTTCTGTCTCAGCCTTCCAAGTAGCCAGAACTACAGGCATGTGCTACCACGCCCAGCTAATTTTTGATTTATTGTAGAGACGAGGTCTCGCCAAGTTACCTGGGATGGTCTCAAACTCACAGGCTCAGGCAATCCACTTGCTCAGCTTCCCAAAGTGCTGGGATTACAGACTGAGCCACCAAGCCTGGCCTGAGTAGGCTCATTTTCATAATAAGGGGGTTATAAAGAAACAGAGTCAGTGACAGCAGCATGAACCAGCAGAAAATGAGGGTCTGAAACTCATAGCAGGAATACTTACAGACTTACTCAGAGGACATGAATACCCAGGGTAGAAAGTGTTCTAGGCTTTAATGAAGATCTTCAAGGCATTCATGGCATTTGCTCAGCTATGGAACAACAGTCATCTTTATTAGTAACATGTAGGGACAGATATCCCAGAGAGGCCACAAAACATTCTCTTTATAGAGACGAGAAACACAGGCTGCCTTTGGGTTGTAAGATGGCTGCACCATAGTATGTAGGTCACAATGACTTTTGTCCACATCAAGGGTGCATGTAATAACCTCTAAGCCCTAGTGGCACTTTCTACCTCTTACATGGAGAGAAAGGACCTGGGTAAGCCTCCCTTCCTCTTCATTTTGGAGACAATGCACAGGGCAAGACTTCCTAGAACACGTCTTTTGACTTAAAGCAACATATTTGTGTTTCTTTTTAATATTAAAGAGAGTCTTGAAAAACAGCTGCAGCAATCTCAGAACAGACCAAGGTTAAAGGTTGGGAAAGGGAGTCTGTATGGTGGCAAAAGCTCCAGAAAGAACAAATATCCATGCTAAACATCCATGCACCTAACACAAGAGCACCGGGATTTATAACGCAGCTACTAAGTAAACTAAAAAATGATACTGACTCTAACACAATTATTACTGGGGACTTAAATACTCCACTAACAACCCTAGATAGATAATTGAGGTAAGAAAATCAATAAGGAGATTTGGACCCTCATCCTGAGGCTTGACCACATAAATTAAATAGATATCTACAGAAAATTCTACCCAAAAACCACAAATTGTACATTCTACTCATCAGCACATGGAACATACTCCAACCTTGACCACATATTGGCCACAAATCATTCATAAAAATTTCCCCTGGGATGACATAATACCATGCATCAACTGAGACCACAGTTGAACAAAAAGGAATATTACTACCAACAGGATCTCCCTAAAAACACACAAAGACAGGAACACTAAATCACATATGACTGAATGACTCCTGGGTCCACAAAGGATTTTGAGACAGACATTAGAAGATTCCCGGAAACAAACAAAAACAAAGAAACATCTTAACACAGTCTCTGGGATGCCATAAAAGTAACAATAAGACAGAAGTTTAGAGCTCTACATACACATGCACATTAAGAAAACAGAAAGATTACAAGTAAACAGCCTAAAGTCACACCTAAGGGAGCTGAAAAGGCAAGATCATCCAAAGTCTAACTTAGCAGAAGAACCCAGATCCACAAAAGAAAGTCCCAACTACAGGACATCAAAGATGAAATTGTCATAGAAAAAAATCAACAAAACAAAAAGTTGGTTCTTTGACAGCATAAATAAGATTGATGGACCCCTAGCCAGACTGAGTAAGAAAAAGAGAGAAAAGTCCAATTAAACAACATTAGAAATGCAAAAGGTGAAGTTTCAATTGACCTTGAAGAAATTCAAAAGATTATCTGACATTTCTATGTACACCTTGACAGAAGGAAACTCAAAAACCTAAATGCATTGGAGGACTTTCTGACATCACACAGCTTCCTAAAGTTGAAACAAGAAGAAACTAAAAAACTAAATTGACCAATAACAAACCAGGAAATTGACACCAACACAAGAAATCTGACCATTTAAAAAAAGCCCTGCACTACACAGCTTTTCAACAGAATTCTACAAAATATATAAGGAGGAGCAGATACCAACCCTATCCAAAGTATTCTGGACAATCAAGAAAAATGGAACCCTCAACAAATCCTTTTGTGAAGCTTACATCACACTGACACCCAAGACTGGGAAAGAGAGTGACAAGTCAATCCCCTTGATGAACATAGGTGCAAAAATTCTCAACAAGATTCTAGCAAATTGAATTCAAAGACATCTTAAAAATCATCCACTATGGCCAAGTATGCGTCATTCCCAAAATGCAGGACTGGTTCAACATCTGCAAGACCATAAACATAATTCAACACATCAACAGATGTAAACACAAAAACCTCATGATTATGTCATTAGAAGCAGAATAGGAGTTCCGGAAAGATGGCGACGGCATAGGTGGAATTGTGAGATTCTCCGAACATGAGTTCCCAAAAATACTTGCTTTCCTTTCCCGACTCCCCGGCCCACTACCAGCCACACTGGTCCGAGGCACAGGGACCCTCAGTCCCACGCAGGGCCAGATATTGTGACACCCAGCTGCTACCACAGGCGTGGGAGTCTCAGGTCTCGACTCCCTCCCTGGCTACATCGTCTCACCCAGACCAAGCCACCAGTCACCCAGGGAGGCTCTGGGCGCCAGACCCTCAGAGATACCAATTCCATTTCTGGCTGAAATACCCTGTGAGTGATCCAGGGCCACTTTCTCTGCTTACCACCTGCCCTTTGGAGTTTTGGAGCTCTGGGCCCACCCTGGCTGAGGCACTCAGTGCAACCCTATGCTTATGTAAAGGAACAGCATATCTTGAGGAGGTGCTGATTGGAGGCTCTCAGCTCCAGAGGAGGGAACTCCTTACCCCTTCCTCCACCCCAGCCCACTGGTGGTGCCCCGGATCCAGTGCCCAGCTGTGCAGCTGATCCCTGGTGCCTTCCACGCTACCACAGTCCATCATAGTGAATTGCCCAGGGACCCAGACCAGCAGAGAGAAAGGATCTGCAAAAGTGAAACTGCCACATCAGCCATTCTCCAGGCAGAGATTTGTATTGCCCCACCCACCAAGGAGCTGCATCCACCTCAGTTCCTAAGGTAATATCGCTAAACAGACAAAGGCAACTAAGCGTTGCAGACTTCCCAGGCAGCAGGCTAAAAGAAGAAACCCAAGCTGCAGTAAATTTAACTGTATGCAATGATACTAAGGGGAGAGGCTGGAGATCAGAGATGAAGAGACTTTAGATACTCAGGAAAGATTCCAGAGCTAGTCTGATTTCTTATTTTGACTTTTGATTTTATCACTTTGACTGTTTTGCTCACTTTTGTTTGCTTATTGACTTATACTATCTGTTTGTGTTAAGCAAAACGCATCAAAAGGCATGATTTTATTGGTCTGTCTTTGTGTAACTGCCAGTATTCTTTAGGGAATTTTCCTTGTGTGTTTTTTTCACTTCTCTCTGGCCTTGTGTCTCTTTTTCACCTATAAGTTGGTATGTATGTCTATTTTCCCTCTCACTCTTCTCTCTTTCTAACTTCCTATAGACCCCCCCTCCATTATTTTCCTCTTTTGTACCTCCTTTTGTTTCAGGGACCAAACCTACATTCCGCTGCACAGACAGATTGTAAGGCAGTGGGAAATAGGTTCCAGTGGGCTCATACACCAGTTGGTGGATGCTGGAATCAACA
>CAUYQG010145819.1:0-20046 GCA_963574415.1 Tarsius wallacei
CGCGTGCTACCACGCCCGGCTAATTTTTTGATTTGCTGTAGAGATGAGGTCTCGCTTGCCCAGGCGGGTCTCGAACCCGCGGGCTCAGGCAATCCACTCACCTCAGCCTCCCAAAGGCGCGGGATTACAGGCTGAGCCACCGAGCCCGGCTGATCATTTCTATTTTTTAAGCCTGTCTGTTAGGGGCCTATTTGTTATTTGTTTTTGCATTACTAGCCTATAATAATCACTCAAAAATAGCTTTGATATAAATGAAACACAGTTTGATATTAAAGTGTTTTAAAAAGATGGCCCCAGATTGTGAATCTTTAACAGAGAATGATCCTTTGTATTCCTGTGCTCTTTGTGTGCCTACCTGTAGTAATTTTCAGATCTACTTAAGAGACTAGTGGGAAAAAAAAATGGATATAAGTGATCAGCTGAATCCAGCTCTGTAATGACAAATTCATCTTTCCACTTTTTTCTTTCTTGGCTATACTTCTCTAGCATCTGGTGTAAACAAAATAGAAAAGAACTTTTCTAAACTTGGTGCCCATATCTCAAATGCAAGGAAGCCAATGATGAAGAATGTCATATCAAAATTTAGACTATTAAAAATGCACAGCACAAATCACAGCTGCTCGTTAAACTTATTTCAAAGAACAATAACAAAAGCAAAGCGATGTCTGATATTCCCTTGGGAGAAATAAAGCATTAATAAATTCTTGGTTTTAACCATTTTATGTCATAAGGATGCATATTCTTTAATTTTTACTGAGTGTTTCTGGACTTAGATTACAGACTGGTGGAGGTGAAGGCCATCACAAAGGATACCACCTCCAACGTCTTCATTTCAGAGTTGGGGAACTAGATGTGCCCTAAGATTTCCCAGCGAGTTATAGAATTCACCTAAGAGCCCAACTAATATGTTGGTTTAACTGGGTCTATAGGGTAGACCGGTAGTCTCTAAACATTATTTTAAGGTGTGGGAAACTTTTTTCCAATAAAGTTTTATGTGGAACGATAATTATGGCAGAACTATTCTGATGGGGCCTGAGGGGCAGTCACCTGTTTTCCCCTGGTGTAGCATAGTCTTGGTTTAGTGAGTCCTGAGACTGTATCATTGACAATCCTTCTCTGTGTTTCTCTGAAACACAGGACTCGTCTCTTCCCTCCTGAACAGTGGAATCTCAACATAATGATGTGCCCTGCACAAAACTGCATATCTCAATTCGTGAACTCAGATAATATTAATTGTTCTCTGACCTGCTAGGTTCTGCGCAAGGTACTGGTGATAAAAGTGTGAGGAAAGCAGTCATCTTATGCTTAAGGAGTTTACTTTCCATGGGGCAAGTGTGAGCAGAAGGTAAATAATCAAATAAAGAAACAACTATGGACACATATTATGGGGAAAATACAGCAGAGGAAAAGATTAGGAAATGCCAAAGCATTTAAAGTGGCTGCATTGGCTGGTTTTTTCCCCCCACAAAGTGGTCACAAAGGACTTCTCCAATAAAATGACATTTATATAGAGCCATAAGGAAACGAAGTAGCAACCATGCGTATTGAGAAACACAAGTGCAAGACCCTGAAGTAGAAATGCATGGTGAGCTGTAGGAACAGTAAGGTGATAGCAAAACATAGTGAGATGGAGTGAATGAATTAGCAGATATAGACAGAAAGTTTGCAGGGAGTCAGATAACTCAGGAATTTGCAAGGCACTATAAGGGTTTGGGATAGGGGCACTAGGCAGAGTAATATAATCTCATTTCTATTTTGGAAGGCTTATTCTGGCTGTTCTGTTGAGAATGGACTATAGAAGTCTGAACGTGGAGGCAGGGAAACCAGTCAGAAGGCTTCCATAATGGCAAATTCATCTTTCCACTTTATTAGAGCTCCCAGCTCCACGTTTTCATTGTCTACATTCCAATCTATCTGCAAAACCTTTTAGCTGTACCACCTAGATATGCCCAGAATCTGATCACTGCTCTTCATCTCCCGTGCTCCTCATCCAAGGCACCCTCTTGTCTCATCTCATGATTGCAATTGGCTTCCCAGCTTCAGTCCATCTATGGTTTCCTCTTAACACAGCAGCCTGTGACTCTTAAAATGTAAGTCAGGAACTGAAAATGGCAGAGTAGAAACTCCAAAACCGTGTCTCTCCTTTACAACAAAAATTTGGCATAAACTACCAGAATCAATTCTTTTTAAACTCTGAAATTTAATTATTTATACACACAACAACAACAACAACAACAACAGCAACAAGGGGAATGCTTCTCAAAGAAAGAAACTTCTAAATTTCAGTAAGAGAGCACTGTGGTACTTTAACTTACTTACCTACAATCTATCACTTCCCAGCTTGGTGGTAGCTATGGGAATGATGGCCTGTGTAACTTGCTGTTGCCAGAGGGACGATAGAGACCTTAGCCTCAAAGAATTATGTCTGTCTGATGTCTTCCCAAGTGATTGGTCAGGGAATTTTCTTTATTTCACCTGCCTCAGAGCTTTTTCAGGATGGGAACAGCCTCCTGGTGGCATTTGAAAAAATATATTTATGGAAAATATACCAACTGCTACTGCCTGAGTCTACAGATAACAGAGAGGAAAAGCAGCAGACAGACTAGAAAGCTTAGGAGGAGGCTGAGTAAGAATATAAATGTGGGAATAAGGCTTTAAAATACTTCCACATATAATTAAGAATCTAGACGTTTGCACAAATGCCCAGGGCTAATCACAAGCTGAGAAAAGACTAAGGAAAACTCTGAATTTTAATCTCTGTCTAATCTTTAGGCTCCACTCAAGCTCTAAGTAAATATAAATGGCCAGTTAAGCATTAAAGTAGTACCCAAATACACAGCCAATCTGGAAGACTGGGGATTATTTTATATATTAGCTTAGAGCATTTAAGAAAATCTCTGCTAAATTGCCAGTTGACCATTAAGCTAACAGAACCAAGACTTCAATGATTACACATGACAAAGAATACAGTCTTTACCAAAAGAATATAGAAAAGTCACCAAAGAAGCAATTGCAACCTACAACAGTCAGCAACCAAAACCTAGGGAGAGGGTGGTTATGGTTTTCAGTTATACAATTTAATATTCCAAATGTTCAATTATCAACAAGTATTACAACACATGCAAATAAACAAGAAAGTATAACCCACTCACAGGAAAAAAAAAAGAACAGAAACGGTCCCTGAGAAAACCGACACTGGAGTTACTATTAAAAGACTTTGAATCAATTGTACTAAATATGCTCAAAGAGCTAAAGAAAACATAAGCCAAGAACTAAAGGAAGTCAGAAAAATGATGTCTAAACAAATAGAGAATATGAACAAATAGATAAAAAATATAAAAATAAACCAAAAATTCTGGAACTGAAAAGTACAATATCTGAAATAAAATATTCACTAGAGAGGCTCAATTGCAGATGTGATCAGAAAGAAAAATCTTCAAACTTGAAGACTGTTAAATTTAGATTATTCAGTTTAAGAAGTAGAAAGGGAAAAGAAGGAAGAAAAATAAACATATCCCAAGAAATTTGTGGGACACCATCAAGTGTATAAACCAATGCTCAATGAGAGACCCAGAAGGAAAGGAAGGAGAGAAAGGAAAAAAAAAATTGTTTTAAAATGATGGACAAAATTTCCCAAATTTTATGAATAGTATGAATCAACATATCTGAGAATCGTAATGGATGCCAAGCCGAATAAACACAAAGGAATTCACTCTATGACACATTATAACTAGACTTTTAAAAGACAAAGACAAAGAATGAATCTTGAAAGCAGCCAGTGAGAAGCAATGTGTCATAGACACATACAAGGTGTTTTAAATAAGAATAACAGTAAAATTCTCATCGGGAAACATAAAGGTCGGAAGAAAGTATATGTGTGTGTGTGTGTGTGTGTGTGTGTAAAACCTTGGAATTTATTTATAAAAAATTGTGTTTTTATTCTTACATGTTTAGGCTGCAGGCACCTTCAAAGTACCTTCTCTTTGATACATTACTCCTATTGAGACACTTTTTTCACTGCTCAAAACAGTTTTTGAGCCTGTTAATTTTGATGCCTTTTTAGCGCTTCTGCCGTTTTTGGTTTCACTTCTTTCACATTGGCAAAATGTCTCCCTTTGAGAATTTTTTCATTCAGGAAACAAAAGAAAAGTCACTCAGGGTGAGATCAGGTGAATAGAGAGAATGGGGCATAAGTGTCATGTCATTTGTGATTAAAAAAAACTGCTGAACACTCAGTATGGTGTGGGAAAATGTGTTTGTAAATCAGCCACCGTGAATTGGGGAAAATGTGTAGAAATAATTCACTGAAGCAGAAGGCAACCTCTCACAACAATACTAGCTGGTACACTGATGCTGATGGGTTCCTAGAACACTTACCTAGCAGGAGAAGCCAGTATTATAAGGGGCCCACCTTCCAAAAAATAATCTGTTTTTGGGGGGGGATCCCCTTGTATATAAGTGCTGATAAAAAAAAAAACTGTTAACTGAGAATTATGTATGACAAAGCTATCCTTCAGGAATGAAAGAGAAATTAAGACATTCTGAGATAAAAGTTCAGGAAGTCCATCGCTAGTATGCCTGTCCTACCAAAAAACTGAAGTGATTTCTTCAGGCTGAAATAAAACACTGGACAGTAACTCATCGCTAAAAGCTAATAGTATCATATTTCTGGTTGGTGACGTTTTTCTTTTTTTTTAACTTTTAATTTTTTTTAACTTTTAATTTTTTATTTTAAAGATGTGGGATACAATTTAGAGTTAGGTATACAAAGGTTCATTATGCAGGTACCCTTGTTGATGAGGTGTGCCTCCCTTCCCTAGATAGAGTCCCACTACTGCCAATCTCGCTTCCCTGTCCCCTTCCCGGCAGTTTCCTGCTACTACCAATCCTTTTCTTACAGTATCGAGATAATTGTTCAAGGTCTGCTGACTTTTTCCTTTATGCTTTAAAATTCTAATGCATAAAACAATGCAAGTTTATGTTAATGGACACTCAGAGTATAAAGATGTAATTTTGTGAAAACAATAACATAAAGAGATGATGGAGTTGTGCAGTAGCAGAGGTTTTGTATACAATGGAGGCTAAGGTAGTATTAATTAAAGCTACATTGTTATAAATTTAAGATGTTAATTGTAATCTCAAGATTATAAACAAGAAAAAAATCTAACAAAAAATGGAAAAAATATTTAGTTAAGAAAATAACTAAAATCAGCCGGGCTTGGTGGCTCAGCCTGTAATCTCGTGCTTGGGAGGCTGAGGTGAGTGGATTGCTTGAGCCCACGGGTTTGAGCACTGCCTGGGCAACTTGGCGAGACTTCATCTCTACAATAAATAAAAAAAAAATTAGCCGGGTGTGGTAGCGCTCTCCTGTAGTTCCAGCTACTTGGAAAGCAGAGGCGAAAGGATCGCCAGAGCCCAGCAGGTCGAGGCTTTGGTGGCCGGGAGCATGCCACTGCACTCCAGTCTGGGTGACAGAGTGAGACTCCAACCCCCTCCCAAAAAAATAACTACAATCAATACAAAAAAAGAAAAGGAGATTCAAATGAAAATGGATTTTTAAAAATTCCACTATAAGGCGGTAATAAAAAATTAAGAAACAGAAAATATATCAAATATATAGAATGTAAAATGGGAGAAGAAAGCTCTTTTAAAGGTAATTACTGTAAATATAAATAGATTAAATTATTCAATTAAAAGGCAGGGATTTTTCAGCATTTATTAAAAATATGATTCAACCATTTGCTCTCTACAAGGGACATTTGATTTACAAAAGCACAAAGGTGCTGAAGGTAAAATGATAGATGAGATATTTCATGCAAACAATAATCAAAAGAGAGCTGGTGCAGCTATACTAATATTAGTCAAAATAGACTTTAAATCAAAATTCATCACAGAGGACAAAGAAGAGAATTTTATATTCATAAAAAGTCAAACCATCAATAATATATAACAATAATAAACATATATGAGCCTACAACAAAGCCCCAAAATATATGAAGAAAAAATTAACAGAAGTGAGCTGAAAGAAAAGTTCTACTAATAGCTAGAGAGTTTAATAACCCACTTTCAATAATAAATTGAACAGATAGATAAAATATTAGTTAAAAAGGAGCCTGGAGCAACACTATAAACAATAAGAATTAGCAAGTCTATAAATAACACTCCAGCAACCACCACCAATAGAATATGCAGTCTGACAATTAAGTTCATGAACTCATCCTAGAAAAAGTGCTACATACCTAATTGCTGAATATCACTTTGGTCACTTTTGAAGTACTCCCCTTGGGAACCTACGTACCAAAATCAGCACCTAGTCCACCCATCAATGCAGTTTTGAAACTCTTCCTTCTGGAATGGCCATAATAGCTGTTGTCATATTACGCTTGATATCCTGAATGTCACTAAAATGTCTTCCTTTCAATATTTCCTTTATTGGGAGCCAGATCAAGTGAGTAGGGATGTGTTCCAATACAGCTAATTGTTTATTGGCTAAAAACTCCCTCACAGACAGTGCTGTGTGAACTGGTGCATTGTCATGATGCAAGAGTTTCTTTAGGGCCATTTATGCACACACCCTTCTCATGACAAGACTTTCATTTAAGATTTCCCTGCTTCTCCATTGATGTTTATTTGGTCTACTATGCTTCTTATAGTCAACTGACAATTTTGACACACAATTTGACAAATGTTTGCAATGTTTTAGCTAGTTCTGCTCATTACTGGCCGTCTTGACTGCTCTTCATCAGTAACACTTTCTCTCCCTTCAGAAAAAAGTTTAATACATTTTGTATTCTGCAGTTTTCTTCATGGTATTATTCTCATAAACTTGGACTAACATGTCCCTGATTTCACTTCCACTCTTGTCAAGTTTAAAAAGAAATTTAATGTTTGTTCATTGTTCTAATCAAGCTCCAACATTCTTGCAATAGTTCACAAAAGCATACAACAGCAATAATGAGCGCCACTCAGCGAGGTACCACCACACATTGATATGAACACAGCTGTGAGACACTGATACAACAAGGTTATGAATCCTTACTAAGTTGTTTGTACAGTGATGCCAACGTAAGTGTACGGTGTCAAGTTCACAAACTTAATTGTCAGATCTCATATGCATTCTTCTAAAGTGGGCATATGACATCCCCCAGGATAGAGCTTATGTTAGGGCACAAGATAAGTCACAATAAAGATACAAAAAGGCTGAAATCATGCAAAGTGTCTTCTCTTACTACAAAGAAATGAAACTAGAAATCAATAACAGAAGGATAACCTGGGAATTCACAAATATGTCGAAATTGAACAATACACTCTTAAATAAGTTGTGAATCAAAGAAGAAATATGAAAATACTTTCAAATGTTATATAATTCCTAATTTCTAATATTATATTAGAGAGTATTAACATACTTTTGAATAAAAATGAAAACACAAGATCCAAGATTTATGAATGCAATAAAAACAGTGACCAGAGGAAAACTTTAGCTCTAAATACTTACATTTTATAAATAATATATATTAAACAATAATCTAACTGTATAGCTTAAATAACTAGAAAATGAACAGCAGTTTAAAGCCAAAGTAAGAAGAATACAGACAATAATGATTAGAGGAGCCATAAATGACATAAATAATAGAAAAACAAGAGAGATAATCAATGAACCTAAAAATTAGTTTTTTGGAAAGATAAACAAATCGACACACCTTTAGCTACACTAAGAAAAAAAGAGAATACTCAAAAAAATTATAAATGTAAGAAGAGATATTACCACTGATACCTCAGAAATACAAAAGATCAAAAGGGACTACTATGAACAATTATACACCAACAAGTTGTATACCTAGAAGAAACGAATAAGTTTCTAGAAACATACAACCTACCAAGAACAAAGTACGAAGAAATATAAAACCTGGACAGACTAATAGCAAGCAAAGAGTTTGAATATGTAATAAGGAGAAACATTCCAACAAAGAAAAGCTCAGGATCAGATAGCTTCACTGATGAATTCTATCAATCATTTAATAAAAATTAACACCACTCCTTCCCAAAATCTTCCAAAAAGTTAAAAAAAGAGAAGACTTCATAACTCATTATTAGATCAGCATTATACAGATATGGAAACAAGACACTACAGGAATATCTCTTATGAATATAGATGCAAAATCTCTCAACAAAACCCTATCAAACTGAATACAGCAGCATATCATGACAAGTGAGATTTATCCCAGTAATGGAAGGGTGGTTCAATATATGAAATTCACTCAATGAAAGATACCACATAATATAATGAAGTGGAGATGGGAGGTGGGGATGGGAGGACACCAAAATACATGAATATTGCTGTAGAGAAAGCATTTGGCAAATTCAATGCCCTTAATGACAAAAACACTCAGTAAACTAAGAATAGAAGAAAACTTCCTTAACATGATAAAGGACATAAACAAAAACCTGCTAGAAACATATGAGTACTCAATATTGAAAGAAATAAAGCTTTCTCCCTAAGATTAGAAACAAGACCAGAATGCCTACTTTAGCTACTTCTGCTCAGTAGAGTAGTATAAATTCTAGCCAGAGCAAATAGATAAGATAAATAAATGAAAGTCACCCAAACTGGAAAAGAAGTAAATTTATCTCTGTTCACAAACATGATCTTTACATAGAAAATGCAAAATATTTCACAACATAACTGTTAGAGCTAATAAATGAATTCAGCAAAGTTGTAGGATACATCAACACACAAATATTAGTTTCATTTTTATACATTAATGACAAACAACCTGAGAAGGAATTTTAAAAATATATATATATTTATAGTAGCATCTAAAAGTATAAATACTCAGTAATAAAATTAACCAAAAAATTAAAGACGTATACAGAGGACTACAAAACATTGCTGAAATAAATTAAAATACATGAAAAATACAATCCTGTATTCATAGTTTAAGACTTAATATTGTTAAGTCAACAGTACTATTCAAATTGCTTTGCTAATCAAAGAAGTCTACAGATTCAGTCCTACAGAGTTTTTTTCCCCTGCAGAAATAGAAAAGCCCATCTGAAAATTTACATGGAATATCAAGGGATCTTGAGTAGCCAAAACAATCTTGAAAAAAAAGAATAGATTTGGAGGACTCACATTTCCTGATTTTAAAACTTACCACAGAACTACAGTAATTCAAACAGTGTGGTACTGATATAAAGACAGACATATAGGCCAATGGATTTAAATAAAGATTCTACAAATAAACTCTCATACATATGATCAATTGATTTTTGACAGGGATGCCAAAACTATTCAATGGGGGAAAAGGACAGTATTCTCAACAAATGGTGCTGAAAAAACTGTATGGAGGGGGGTAGCCTCCCCAAAAAACTGGAGGTATATTTTGGAGGACAGGCCTCTTGTGGTACAGACTTCCCCATGTAGGGAAAATGTTCTAGGAACTTATCTGCATCAGTGTATCAGCTAGCATTGTTGTGAGAGACTGTGTTTGGCTTCAGTGAATTTTTTAAAAAATTCTTTCAGCATGTTTGCCCATTTTATGATATATGATTTATGAGTGCATCTGCCCCACATCACACTGAGTATTCAGCAGTTTTTGACCCAAAATGGCATGACCCTCAAAACGGCGTGGCCCTCTCTATTCACCTGATCTTGCCCCAAATAACTTTTTGTTTGTTTCCCGCATGAAAAAAGTCCTCAAAGGAAAACGTTTTGCCAAAGTGGAAGAGATGAAACAAAAAAAATGGCAGAAGCACTAAAAGGCATACAAATGGACAAGTTTAAAAACTGTTTTGGGCAGTGTAAAAAGTATCTCCATAGGTGTATTGCGTCATATGGAGAATACTCTGAAGATGACTGAAGTTTAAGCATGTAAATAAATAGACAATTTTTTAATGAATAAATTCTGGGATTTTTTTGGGTCCCCCTCACATATACACATGCAGAAGAATGAAATTGACTTTTTCCTCAAGTGATGTACAGAAATTAACTCAAAATGGATCAAATACTTAAATGTAATAACTAGAACTACAAGCTGTTAGAGAAAACATAGGGGTAAATCTTTATGATCTTGATTTTGGCAGTGATTTCTCAGATATGATACAAAAAGCATGAACAAAAACACATAGATAAATTGAAAGGGAGAAGGAGAAGCAATGATGGAAGCAGAGAGAATTTCTGGCACTTAGAATATTCTTCAGTAAATATTTGTTGAGTGGGATAAATGGAACCAGATTTTAAGTCCAGGTATAGGTAGGTTGGTTAAATGTTGTAAGGAGAGTAGGTTGACGTTCTCTTGGCCCTGCTTCCACTTACATCAGGAAGCATTTCCAGCATTGAGAATGAGGGTGAAGGGTTTGCTATGGGTTTGAAGAGAAAAGTAAAAGTGTGAGAATCTCCCAAGCACAGCAGGAGATGATCAGGACTAGGAAGATTAAATAGGATTGCTTTGTCACAAATGTAACATGAATTGAGACAGTATGCTTGTGTATTTTTCTCCATTTAGAGTTGTGGGGAAGCATGGAATAGGTAGAGTCATTCATTTAGTCAGGCTTGGGATTTTGCCAGGGTGTGATGATAGAGGCAGTGGGTCAGGTAGCTAGGGAGTTTGCAAGGGCATAATCATAATGACATTTCATGCAATCTCAGCAGGATCAGGAGGAAATGAGGACATGGTGTGACACATTCAGATCCATGGGTTAAAAGTCATAATGGGAATCACAGTATTGTTAGAGTAGTGGTACTAGAGGAAGGGAGCTGGATGCATGAAGGGGATGGAAGGAAGGGTGGGATGCTTGAGATTGAGGGAATGGAGGTATTTGGGTGATGCCAAGTTCTAGGGGTGGCCATGGGAGGAGTAGGAGGCTGAGACAGGGCAGAGGACAAACTCTAATGTGGACATAGTGAAATAAAGGGAGGGGAAAGGCTAGGCCCTGCAAGGACTTCTCTTGTGTATATGCAGATCATCAAGAACTGTGGCAGGAGTGATCCTGGTGACCCATGGGGTAAACTATCAAGGAAGGAAAGAGGAAGAACCAGCAGTCTAGACTGTACTTCACATGGGGGTGGTGGTTATGGATAACAGTCATTCATTCAACAAAAAGAGGACTGGATGCCTGCTCTGATACAGGTACTCAGTGATAGGGTCTGATGAGAAATTTAAGAAAGGAGGAATAAAGAATGATCTGGAAATGTCAATGAGGCATCTACCCACCTCCAGGTCTGGTGGTCTGAAGGCTGGGAAGAAAACAGCAAACACCTGAGAAGGTTGACAGGAAAGGAGTCCTCAGGGTGAGCCCAGAGTCAGCTGGAGCACACCCAGGAGGAACGACGTTGAGGAAAGAGGTCAGGTATTTTCTGATGAAAGATTGTGCAAGGCTTGAAGAGTCAGGGAGAACTGTGAGCTAGGTCAGAACAGGGGATGGATGGGCAAGTCTGGGGGTGAAGGATGACCAGGAGACTTATGCAATTTAAGCAAATGAATGAACACGTGAATTAATGAATAGATTGTAAAAATGACTGAATGCTTCCACTTTGCTTCAGCTCTGCTTAGAATTGGAATGGACTTGCTCCTTCTAATAACTACAAAAATGATGAATTTGGTTTTACGCTTCATAAACAACTTTCTTCCTAAATCAAGCGAGGAAGATGTATGAAGTCTTTTGGAGCCTGTAGGCATAAGAGGAAGGTATGAAAGCATAAACTTCTCCTGTTTGAAGAAGAAACTAGAGGTAGCCACTTTTTTGCTCAGTTGATTAGACTGGGAACTGGTGCAACCTTTGAATTGTATGGTGTGCCTGCAGCTGCTTTTTGACTTTTCAAGCCTCTGCACCTGCCCTTTTGGGGGAGGACTGTAGTAGCATTGGGGGGCATCTTGTATTTCTGCAATGTCTGACAGAGAGAAACCAGTTGAATCATACATATGTATGATCTTTTAACACAAATTTCAAATGAATGTCTTCACTCTCAGAGAGGAGCAGGGTAGAGCTTCACTGTCTCAGCTAGGTCTTGCTAGGCTCTTTGGGGTGTTAGAAGGCAGTGCTGGGATTCCCTGGGTAGAGGTAGAGTCTGAGCATTGTTCCTGTGTAGCTTAGAGCAGCTGTATCTGCTTTTATAAAATAAAGTCATTTATTAGTTTAGTCTGACCTCCAAACCCTTCGCTTTCAGATAACTTTGCCTCCTAAGATCAGAAAAATGCCAAAATTTCATAGCACTTTCTCAATAACTGCATGAGCAAATACATATGTCTGCCCTTTATCAAGAAGAGTCGGGGAGAAGTGGAAAGGGCAAGCTGTTAATTAAAACACACATTGTTTTCCTTTCTCTGAACCCACATGCACTAGACACTACCAGATATGAGTTAAATGATTGCAGTAAGACTTTACCTAGTATGGAAGGCAAGATGTTAGGCACAGGTGCTAGTCATTAGAGAGTTACAGGTGAATGAATTAAGTCTGGAGCGAGAGATAGTTAATCAAGAAACTTGCATTGCAACCCCCCCCCCCCAAAAAAAAAGTCTAACTTGGTGCTGGGACACCCTGAAGGTGGAATGAGGAACCACACGTGGCCTGGTGGTATCACAAACAGGTATGGTTTTAGTGCCCAGGGGGCCAGCAATCTCTCCCTCCTCGTGGTAGGTGTCACAGTCTTCAGTGGGACGTGCAGTGGTGCAGTCAGCTTATCCCCAGCCTCATACCCTGTTGTGAATGATATTGTGTCCTCCCGAGAACACGTATGCTAAAGCCCTCATCACCAATGTGATGTTATTTGGAGGTGAGGCCTTTGGGAGATAATTGGGGTTAGATGAGGTCATGAGAGTAGAGCATCCATGATGGGGTTAGTACCCTTATAAGAAGAAGAAGAGACACCGGGACTTTCTCTCTCTGCCATGTGAAGACACAGCAAGAAGGTGGCTGTGTGCATGCCAGGAAAAGAGCCCTCACCAGGCCTGGCATCTTGATCTTGGACTTCCAGCCTCCAGAGTGATAAGGAATTAATGTTGGTTGTCTAAACTGTCCAGGTTATTCGTTATGGCAGCCCAACCTGACTAGGACACACCTCTTCTCAGCACCTAAGCCAGGTAGATAGCACACAGGCTTTGGGGCCAGAAACACCTGTGCTTCATCACCCATTTTATTCTGTGCCTGTGGTCAGGTACTGCTGCAGTGACACCCCATCCCACCCTCCTCATCCCAAATCTGTTCCCTGTGCCACTGTGGTTCCTATCTTGAACTCTAAGGCTGCCAACCCACACAGCAACCCAAGTATGGCCAGGGCTCCTCCCTCCCAGTGGCCAGGGTCATGGAGTTGCATGCCATCTCATCTTCCATCCTTCTGCTATCATATGTCCTGTGAATTGAATTCTTGTAAGTCTGTGTTATGAGCTAAATCCTGCCTCTCCAAATTTGATATGTTGAAGTCTTAATAACCAAGGCCTCAGACTGTGGCTATGTTTGGAGAAAGAATCATTAACAAAGTAAAGTAAAATGAGATCTTTGGGGTAGGTCCCAAACCAATATGGGATAAAGTAGGAATCAGATCCACACAGAAGGAAGACCAGGTAAGGACACAGAGAGAAGATGGCATTCCTCAAGCCAAGGTGATAGGCCTCAGGAAAAATCAATCCTGCCAACACCTTGATCTTGGACTTTCTGCTTCCAGGACTGAGAGAGATTAAGTGACTGTTGTTTAAGCCACCTAAGCTTCATTTGTTATGGCAACCCTAACAGGCTGACACAGGTTGCCATCTCTCTGGACCTTACCTGTACTTCTTGTTGGTATGCCATATCTTTGGTCCCCATGAGGCTAACTTCTGCTCTTAGGATTTCACTTGGGCATTCTGAAAGGGAACAGGAAGCCTCCTCTACATCCCTCAGGCGAGGCTCTGCCTTTAGGGCGCCCTTGGCTCCCTAGATGGGCCATGCTTGTAGGAGTGATTCCAGCATGCTGTAACCTATTGTCCTTCCAGGGTCCTTGCTCGACTGCTGTTCCTCCGGTGTTGAGTTGTAGTCCTTTAATTGTGCATTTTTAGTGCCCAGTATTGTGTATGGGATATGGGCATGCTCAATGAACATCAGCTGAATGAAAGAATAAATAAATTACTGTGGTAAACCAAGATGAAATGTTGAATAATAAATTATCAAAGAGGAATACAAGTATCTATTTCAGTCAAATATCACCATGATATTGGTGCTCCCGTGGCCTTTTGGTTTGAATCAACTAGTAATAGCATTGATGGTCTATTTCACTTTGTGGTCTTGACATGAGTATGACACTAATCAGAGATAAACAGATCCACTTTTAGGGAAGATTTACTTGAACCAGGGAGAGGAGAGATATATTCTTTCGGTTTTGATACCTATTGAAATGTCGTATTGATTTTTGTTTTCAGAAAGTGGGGATAACATCACAGCTTCTTGAAACTGCTATTTGATGATCGCCAAGGGATTTTTAAAAAAATAAAGTGTAACCAAGTGGGAAAACAGCTTTTTTTTTTATTATACTGCAAATCGGGAGAGAAAAAAGTTTCCTTGTTTGTGTTTCCTTTTAAAGTAAGAAAGACAAAAACAGATTACAAAAATGAAATGGCACAGATGTAGAAAGAAGTATATAAAGTGGAGCTTTGCATGCCCCACTCCCTGTCCCTTTCAGGAGCACCCAGCATCTCTCCTGCTGGTGCAGGGACCCCCTTGGTGCCAGGCCTGGTTGGCCAGGCTGGGCTGAAGCCTCCTGATGAACTTCTAGCACGATGGCATTGATACACAGTTCTGTTTTTTTAAGCACTAGGTTCTATTTGGAGTTTGTACATAGAAGACATTTGGAAGAATAAAACTCGCATAAAACCATGTTTATCCAGCCCTCCACTACTCTTGTTATTCCTCATTCTTGGAACCTGTGTGGAGCTTTTTATAATAATTAATTGCTTAAGATTTTATTTCCTTGTCCTGTTGTCTTGGTGTTTACTCTCCGTTTCCCAGGCTACTGACGAGGAAATGGAATGAAAAGGCCCTTAACACCCTCTGGATATGGCCACCCTCAGTTGTATTTGGCTGTAAGAGCTCAAGTTCACAGCAAGAGCACAGAGGTCAGGGTGGTCAGCTCAGTTTCTTGGCTGCATTATCATGTCAGCTTTTCCTTCTCTATCAGTATTAATCCTCTCCTATCTCTGCATGGCTTATGCTTTGTCTCTGGGGTCAATGGGATTATTTGGGACGTTGAAAACAATAACAGCAATGGTGCCGTGATGCGTTGTTCAGGTAGAAGATGGTTCTCAGGAGGAAGAATTACCTCCACGGTGACACCTCACCTAATTATCCTGTGCCACCATTGTAGAACCATTAGAGTTATGTGTGGTGTTGACATGGATGGGCTGGATCAGAAACACCGAGAAAAAGAAAGAGGTGCCCTGAACTGAACAGTCTTGGGAGCTTCCTTAACATTTCCAGACCTTAGTTTCTCCATGTGCAGAAGAGAGGAAAAAAGGTGATGCCAGGGTGTTGTGTGGCCTGCACTCAGTCATGTGTGCTAGCTCTGGTGCCTGCAGGCTGCCAGTGCCCAGCCAAGGATTCCTCTCCCTCACCCTCACCCTCCATGCTTTCCTGGCTTCTGTCTAGAATCCTTGTTCTGCATGCGGGGGGAGAGCACCAATTTTGGAGTCCCACAGCCCTGAGTCTGAATATGGGGTTTTCCTTTTCATGAGTGTTTTTGGGCAAGTTATCTCACATTTCTAAGCCTTACTTTCTTCTCCTGTAAAAAGACAAAAGTGTTTATCTTCCTGTGTTGTTTTAAGGATAGAAAAGTACTGTGAAGCATTAACATGTTTCTAGCACATTATATGTGCTCAATTCATGGTCACTATTATTTTATATATAAATAGAAATGTAAGTATAAACATAATAAAATGCTTCCCAACCAATCCTCAAACCAAGATTGTCTGAAACCTGATATTTTTCTTTTTTGATTTCTAGAACTGTCATATGCCAAATGTTCTTGGGATGCAGAATTCTATTTTTTCTGGAAATAAATTCGTGGGTCGAATGGTTGGCAAGAAACACATAGTTCATTTTTTTCTTCTCTTTTCAAAAAGTGAGAAATAGATCATTCACAATCCTAATTTAACAGTGCTAAATATAAAGTATTTGTAACAGTACTTATTTATTGAGGAGTTTTCAAACTACACATAGTATAAAATGTCCTGGACCAAGGGTCAGCACACTTTTTCTGAAGAGGACCAGATGGTATATGTTTCAGCCTTTGCAGGCCATCCTGTCTGTTGCAAGTCCTCAGTTCTTCTGCTTTTATGCAAAAGCAGCTTAAACAATTAAAACTTTACTTATAAAAAACAGACAAAGGACTGTGTTGGGCTTGAGGGCTGTCATTTGTCAGCTCCTGTCCTGGACTACGGTCGGACTGGATACTATGTGGCTCAACTTCTTACTAGTTGTGTGACACTGGCTTGTCAGGTTTTCCTTCTGTATCTTACTTTCCTCATTTCAAAGGAAGGGTCAGTCTGAGATGCTAAAATCATACATGTAAATGTAGCTAGCACACTGCCAGGCATGAACTAATGGCACTCACTCTGGTCTTTTATGCCTTGGGACCACAGCCCATGCTTTTGTTCATGATTAATTCAACTCTGGAGTAGTGAAGACATTTTGTGTTCTATCTGTTTGTACCAACCGTGGTGCTGTATTGAGAAGGATTCTGAGACTGTCTAGGCTTGGCTGGGGAATATGGGTTGATGTCCATTCCTAGATTAAGCAGTGCTTTTCCCTTTCTTTCTTTTTTGTTATATTCCCTGTATTTTAGACATGTTCTTCTGGCTTCTTCCATTCACTTTTTATTTGCTTTTATCTGGTAGCACTTATTGTCTTCATTCACAGTGGAAATGGGTTGTGTCTATAATGATGGGGTAGAGAGATGATGTTGGTATCACTATTTCTTTGGCATTTCTTTAGAGCTAAATTAAAACTCTAATTTTAATCTTTAAAAAATGTACATTTTAATAAATTAAGTAAAGTGCATTTTAATAGATTAGTATTTTTTTCAAAGATAGGATAAAATTGTTTCTACATGTATGTTTGTACATGTGAAATGTTTTCAAACTTATTTTAGGAAAAGTCTTTCTCTTTTAATTTTCTAAGATTTTTTATTTTCTAGTGTCCTAGAATTGTCATGAAAGCTGATTAATTTCTGCATTCTCCAGTGGGACTGTTAGGTCAGACTAGGTGTCTGTGATTTGGTGCTGAGGGAAAGATGCAAAGAAGTTCACAGATGTTGGATTGGAAAATATAATTTAGAAAGTAGATGAGAGCAAGAGCGAGAGTGAGAGTGAGAGCGAGAGTGAGGAGATTCACCTCCACAAGGCAGGGAATGAATGGGCTTAAAGCTTAGGGAAAAGTCTGGCCCAGACAGAGCTCAAAGAGCAACATGGCTGGGCCCTGGCTTAACAACAACAACAAAAACATGGAGGCAGCTGCTTGAAGTTGAATGTTTTTTAAACCTTCCCTTTGGTGTGGGGCAGGTCATTAGGTGATTGGATGGTGGTCTGTTTCACATCATCATGAAGAGGCAAGTAAGCGGTACTGGCATTACAGTGATGGATGGCAGGCAGATGAGTGGGCCAGTTACCTAACTGTTGCCATGATGATGGGGTTTTTTTATGTGAAGGTCACAAAGGGCTGCTCACAACAGATGAGGTTAACTTGGTTTCTTATGACTGGAAAATTTATTAAAAAAAAAAAACGAAAAAAAATACTTGGAATGAAAAAGCTCATTAAAACAAAACAAGTTCGGGAGGAGGTTGTAAAAAAATTATCAATAGCTATCTCCCAAAACTGTTCTGTCCTTGGCTAGTGACTACAGGGTAAATTAAAGTGAAAGGCTAGAAAAACATGACAAAGGTATGCAATGTTAAAATGGCTGCTCTTTGGCTATATCAAATCCATTTTAGTCTTTTGCCCTTCAGTGGACAGTGGCCTTGCAGAGTACAGTAAGAAGGCTTGGCCAGTCCTACAGAGGCTGCACAGTTCTACTGTGCAGGCCAGTGTTCTGGAAAGATCCTTTGCTGTGTTTGTATAGTTAGGGGGCAGTCTACAAGACAGCTTTCTGCACCATCTGCAAAGCTTGGGGGTTCCTAAGTCTACTTTCAGGTTTGATAATTTGCTAGAAGGACTCAGGGAACTCACTGATATTATACTCATGGTTATGGTTTATTTCAGCGAATGCATACAGATTTAAATCCACCAATGGGAGAGATGGAGTGAACAGAATTAAGGAGTTTTCACACAAGAGCTTCCAGCTGTCCTTGTGGAGGAGCATTGACCTTCCGCTGTCTTTGAAATGTGATATACTTGTGGGGTATTGACAACCAGGAACACTAACTTGAGCCTTGCTGTCGAGGGTTCTTGTTGACACTCAATCACATAGGACTGACTGCCCACATGGCTAACTTTAGTCTCCAGCCTTTCTGGAGGAAGAGTGACTACTGCATGGCCCAATGCCTCCATCATAAACAGCATCGTTAAACTGCCCAGTGGCCAAAGCTCTAGGCTTACACAAGCTTTCTGGTTGGAGATACTATGTGTATCATTATCACACATAATTGCTGGGAGGAATGAATGCTGTCAGTGGCTCCAACAGGAGAAGACAACTGGCAGATCTGCATTTTGAATTCTTCTGGATTCTCCCCTATATGTCTCTTGGCTGATTTTAGTTTGTGTCCCTTCACTATGATACAACATACTGTAAGTATGCTAGTTTTTGATAGTATTCTGTGACTTCATTGACATTCTGCAGCTGGAGAAAGGAGTGAGGGTGAGGTGGGGCAGTTCTACTTTTATAGGAAAAACAGAAAATGCTTGTGAAGGACATACTATGAGGCACAGACCAACCAAACTACTGAGACATGATCAGAAGATGAGAGACTATCCTTCCTCCCCATCACCTAGTTGCCATGCTAGCAAGTCACCAGTAATGAGTGGATTACAATGGGAAAAGTTGCAAGACAAAGACTCTCTCTGAGGCGGTTGTATAAAAGAGAGGAGGAGAAAAAAAGCAAAGAGGGGAGAGGGAAAAAAACAAGGCAGCAGCAGCAGCAGCAGCAATAAAAACAACAATAATATTCACTGGGGGAATTTTTAAAAACCTTTTGGTGCCTATAGTTTAATGTTTGTTTCAGCAAACATTAAGCACATCTTAACTCTTAGGCAGATTTGCATAAGTTTTCATTTTTAAAGACCTATTTACCACAATAACTATTACCCTATATAACATGTCTGGCATTCATCAATAAATTACAAAGAATGACAAAGGCAGAACAAAACAAACAAACAAAAAAGACTCACAGTCTGAAAATACAAAAGAAAAAAAAGAATCAGAACCAGACTCCATTATGACACAAGTATAGAAATTATCAGATAGAGACTTCAAAATAACTATGTTAAGAGTTAAAATAATAATCATAATAGCAATAATTATAATAATAATATACAAGGCCAGATGAACAATATCATCAGAGAAATGAAAACTATAAAAGTAAAAAATGTGGTCTGGCTCTGTGGCTCAGCCTCTAATCCAGCACTTTGGGAAGCCAAGGCGAGTAGATTGCCTGAGCCCACGGGTTCAAGACCCACCCGGGCAATTTGGCAAGACCTCATCTCTACAATAAATAAAAAATTAGCCAGGCATGGTAGCGCGCGCCTGTAGTTCCAGCTACTTGGAAGGCTGAGGTGGAAGGATCGCCGGAGCCTAGCAGATCGAGGCTGGGGTGGCCAGGAGCGTGCCACTGCACTGCAGTCTGGGTGACAGAGACTCCAACTCAAATAAATAAATAAATAAATAAATAAATACCCTCTCCAGCAATTGTTATTTTTTGAGTTAGTGATAATTGCCATTCTGACTGGCGAAAAGGGAACACTCCTACACTGTTGGTGGGAGTGTAAGCTAGTACAACCTCTGTGGAAGGCAGTGTGGCGATTCCTAAAAGCTCTAAACACCAACCTCCCGTATGACCCCGCAATCCCCCTATTGGGAATATACCCTGAAGA